>QOVD01002041.1:0-12895 GCA_003521225.1 Tuber microsphaerosporum
AGGCCATCAAAGGAGAGGAGAGGGAGGGGGTGGAGTTGACGATGATTTCTCATGGTGTTGAGATTTCAATCGCCGGAGGTGTAGAGGAGATCATTCGTGACTAACTAACTACTCGACGGTCACACCCCCTTTATATAGGCATTCCTCCCACAACCTTAACCCCTGCTGACTCATACCCTTGAGTCATACAACCTCATGTCTCGTAATGAGTCATATGCGAAATCCATCAGCTGACTACTAACAAGTCAGCTGCATAACATACCTAAACCAATAATAATCCAAATAACAAATCATGTGCGCAACTTGCGTCACATGAGTGAAACCCATGACTCGCAATGTGAGTCATGTGCGAAAATCATAAATCATATGACTACAATCGTGTGTCATGTAAAAACATCAACCAATAACATTGATGATATCGCAAGTGCGAGTCATATAAAACAAATCACAAACCTATGATTCATAACCATGAGTCATGTGAAACCATATTCCTCGCTTAGTCAGGTTTGTGACACCAGGCAACCGGTAGTGGTTGAGCCCGTAGAGCTTGAAAGACCCTGAGCCCGGGGGAGCTTGAACCATGGAAGGATGATACCTGTATTTAGATCACTTAGATAGACTAGTAGCATTAGAAATATCATAGAAGACAACTAAATGAGACTTTTTGTACTGTGCCAGTGTTGTGACCTAGGTCAGGAGCGGGTAAAGGGGGTACCCTTGACTCTATCTCCTGAAGATGAAATGTTGCACCAGGTGCGTTCATGAAGATTAAGGGTTGCGCCAGGCGCATTCAGGAAGATTAAGTGTTGCGCCTGGAGCGTTCAGGAAGATGAAGTGTTGCGCCAGGTGTGTTCGGAAAGATTAAGGATTGCGCCAGGTGCGCCCTTAGTTAGGGCGCTGTAGTATTTGCGTTCTGATTCACAATAGACGTTATGTGCGCTAGATGCGCCAGACGCACAGGGCACTCTAAGGGCTAAGTATGATTTTTGCTGATGCAATAATAGTCCTACTCCAGAGTAGACAAGGAGAATTAGGTAAGAATTGCTGAGTTGAAGTGCAAAGGTAGTACTAGCTAAGCAAGCTGTTGAGAGTCTCATTGGGGAGACCAGGAAGTCCCAAGGGTATCTTAGGTCCATGCTGGCTCCCTCATTGGGATGAATTCCACAATGGAAAAATCACAGAAAAATCACAGAAAACGTCCCGGAAAATTTCCTTAACCTATGAAAGGCTCTATTGAGACCTGTTTCAGGTCATAGTTCTGAGTTCAGATTTCCTATTTAGGCTAGCATATATTTTCTAAACTCGTATAATTTTATTTATCTAAACCTTCCTGTAAACTAAGCTACTACCATATACTACATACATAATTAATAGAGGGCAGAGTTAGAAATGCTCCTAATGGGACGTTTAAAGGCTCTAAAGAATGCCCTCAATGAGGGGAATCTAACCGTGATATCCGCTTGGCGATAGCATGCTTGTAGCCAGATGTATCCTTCAAGAGAGTCATTAGTTCAAAATTTCGCCCAAGTGTAAAGGTGTAAAGAACAGACCTTGAAATGGGTGTAGATAGGACGTCAAAAGGCTCAACAGAATGCTCTCAATGAGGGGAATCAAACCTTGGTATCCGCTTGATGATGGCATGTCTGTAGCCTGAGGTATCCTTCAAGATAGTCAGTACTTGAAAATTCCGCCCAAGTGTAAAAGTATGAAGAACAGAACTTGAAAAAGGTGCAAATAGGACGTTAAAAGGTTCAAAAGAATGCTCTAGATGAGGGGAATCTAACCGTGGTATCCACTTGGCGATGGAAGGTCTCTAGCCTGAGGTATCCTTTAAGAGAGTCAGTAGTCCAAAATTCCGCCCAAGTGTAAAAGTGTAAAGAACAGACCTTGAAAAGGATGCAAATGGGATATTTAAAGGCTCTAAAGAATGCTCTCAATGAGGGGAATCTAACTGTGGTATTCAGCTGGTCATGGCATGTCTATAGCCAGAGGGATCCTTCAACAGAGTCAGTAGTTCAAAATTCCACCCAAGAGTAAAAGTGTAAAGAACAGACCTTGAAAAGGGTGCAAATGGGACGTTCAAAGGCTCAAAAGAAGGCTCTCAATGAGAGGAATCTAACCATGGTATCCGCTTGGTGATAGAAGATCTCTAGCCTGAGGTATCCTTCAACAGAGTCAGTAGTCCAAAATTCCGCCCAAGTTTAAAAGCGTAAAGAACAGACTGTGAAAAGGGTGCAAATGGGACGTTTAAAGGTTCAAAAGAATGCTCTCAATGAGGGGAATCCAACCGGGCTATTCCCATCACGATACAATGCCTGTAGCCTGAGATATTGCGTAAAGCAGTAGTGTACTTATAAGAAGCCAAACTCAGATAGTACATGGTGCAAGTCTTAGGTAAATACAGAAAAAAACATATTTTAAGTCCCTCATGAGAGATAATCATCTGAGGTCACTCACTATTTTCGCATTTTTCAGAGCTCAGAGAATATAGAAGTGAGAGTAGTATGAAGAAAAGATCAAAGTGGCCTTTCAGGAGTTCAACTGGGCCAGTGCAGGCTGGTGTGGGAGATGCTCAGCCCACTGACAGGGGTAGGTCTGAAAAATCTCGGCACTACTATCTACTTGAAAGCGAGCCTTTCAGTGGCCAATATGAGCCTTTCTGAGGTAGAATTGAGTTTATTTTCGTCACATTGGGAACTTTTCTAGCACCGTTGCAACCACTCTGATTCTGTTTCTAAAACAAAAGGTCTGTAACCATGACAAGGTTTGAGCCAAAAAGTATAATATTTATTTTAGTGGAGGCTAAAAATCTCGGCACCACCATATAAGTAAGCCATTCAGTAGCCAATATAAGCCTTTCAGATGAAAAATTGAGCCTATTTTCATTCCATTCCAGACTTTTCTAGCACCATTGCAACCACTATCCATTTTTTAAAACACCGGGTCTGTGACAGTGACAAGGCTTAAGTGAAAAATCTCAGCACTGTTGGACTCCCACACTAGCAAAATATAATGAACAGAGTCTTCATGGGAACTCCAGGAGGCAACTGTCCACAAAGGAATAACTCAGCAGAAGAGAAACTACACTGGAATAACCTTGAGGCAAAGGGCCATACTGCAGGCTGTATGAGACTTTAGGCAGCCTTAGATAGATTACCCAAGACCCAAGAATTATTTAGTTTATCTAATTCCTCAAGGTATTATCCAGTATATTTTGGTCCTACCAGCTGACTAATAAATTCTTTAATAATAGCAAATGTTCTATGATGTTGCTCAGAGTATTTGTCTATACCAAATGCCTCATAGGATATGAGAGGTATAAGGCTCACAGGTAATACCACCTAATACATGAATCAAAGTTTCATATATCTGAGGTAGAATTTTGTTTGCTAATAAAAGGAACCAGGTAGAGTCATAAACAGATGGGATATGAATGCTAAGTCAGTAATAGGCTCCTGAGTCCCAGATAGCTGATCTCTAAGGCCCTGTTTGGCGCACTATTTTTATAGCATAAAAGTGACTTTTATAGCATAAATAATAAAAACTCAAAGTTTTTATATAGGGGTGTGTTTGGTGTGTACAAAAATATTGTGATATATTTTTATTTTCTCAATATATTTTTATAGTATAAATCTGGGAACAAAGTCTATAGGTTCAGGGCTGAAAAAGGAAACCCTTAACCATGCCATTGTAATAAGACTATGTAATAAACTACCTGTATAATATTATTATAAGATATAATCAATATAAGATTCAATTGAAATATAAAATAAAATTCACTATAGTGATCAACTATATACTCTTGATAGATGCAAACTCTGTGAGAGATCAGAGTGGCTCAGACTCGGAATCTGAAACAGATAATAAGGAGCAGAAAGGGAGAGTAAATTCAAATTCTCAATTGCAAACAGTACAGATAGTTGGAGAGGTAATCATAGGTGAGTATAGTCTGGAGAAATCTCGTACATCAATTCTTACTCGCAGAGCTTATGTTGGGGAACTCTTGGATAAAACTACAAGTAAACACCGGTTTCTTGAGGTATTCTGTATGTCAAGAGAGGTGTTCTTGGCCCTATGTAGATGGTTAGAACTAGGGTGACATTTGAGATCAACATTAAATGTTGAAATTGAGTAGCAAGTTGCCATGCCTGTATAGACAGTGGGCCATAGTGCATCCAATAGGGATGTGCAAGAAAGATTTCAGCACACTAGTGAGACTGTAAGCAGGTATGTATATGCTTTGGATAAAATAGTCAAGTGTAAAAGAATTAGAGTTAATAAAGACTGATTGTAATTATGCTTAGATATTTCAATTGTGTTCTGAACGGGCTTGTAGCATTACAAGCAGAAATGGTAAACCTGCCAGCAAATAAATGTCTATAAAAGATAGAATGAAATCCGAAATTCTATCCCTATTTTAAAGATGCTCTTGGAGCCTTTGACGGGACACATATCGCTGCACATGTTGCCACAAATTTCACTACATTCTACCGGAATCAGAAAGGACAGATAAGCTAAAAAGTCTTTGCCGCATGCACTTTCGATATGCGTTTATGCGATGTATTGGCTGGATTGGAAGGATCAGCCCATGATAGTTGTATTTTCCAAGATGTAAAGTCAAAAGGCTTCCAGATCCCAGATGGAAAGTATTACTTATGTGATACAAGCTATGCTTTGAAAGCAGGGTGTTTAACTCCATACCATGGAGTTCGGTATCATTTACGGAAGCAAAACCTATCTCGTAACAAGTATGTATCTTGATTTTATTCCCTATTCCTATTTCTTACTACTAACAAAGATCGTGTCATTTTGGAAATACTAATCAAGGTGAATATTTCATTAGGCCAAGAAATAAAGAGGAATTGTTCAACCTTCGTCATTCACAATTACGAAATGTCATTGAACGAATCTTTGGCGTTGTCAAGAGAAAATTTCCAATTCTGAAGGGAGAGCCGGAGTATTCAATGCAGAGTCAGGTAAAGCTTGTTCTAGCATTAACAGAACTATTTAATTTTATTCAAAGAGTGTCCACCCAAGAGGAGACTGCATTTGAGAATCAACTAGATTCCTGCGGTGGTAGTCATCTCTCCAGTAAGTTATTTGTTTCCTTGTTAACCTGTAGCTATTTTATAGTCATCTGGAATTAGATTAAGAAGTAAAAACTAATGGTATAAATCAAGCTAATAGAAATTCAGTTGAGATACCAACTGATCAAAGTTTGCAGTCCTGTGACCATGATGATAATTATGAAGGGAATGTAGAGGTAGAGCTTGTGAATGATGATAATGGAACAAGGGAAATGGTAGTTTTGCGAGATGAAATTGCAAGTCATATGTGGCATGATTATCAGTTGTATTTGCAAAGACGAGGAGTGTAATGTCATATATGAGAGAGAAGCAAATATAGGGGAAAAAACTTTTGTATTCTCTATCTATAGAAAAAGCAAAAGGCAAAAAAAACCCTATTTGTTGTACATCAGATATGTACAAGTAAAGTTTACATGTCCAACTGTCTTCTCAACTATACATTACAAACCAAACCTGCTGAGAGGCTAAGAAATACATATACCTTACTCCGATCCTGAAACAAACATACTGCCTTAACCATGTTCTCTGTTGAATACCTCTTACCATAATCCTCCTCCAGAATACGCACAGCGCACTTTTGTTTAGAGAGAACACCATGCATTCATTGATAGATCGCTTCCTGGTTGGCCTCAGCCAGTGTCAACGCCATTGAAGCCAGATAGGAACAGTTATTCCTAGAATGCTTGCGAGTTGCTGGGCTGGGTGATTCATTGCGCTCATGCCTTGGGCCTAAAGTAGCAATGGGTGTAAAATTTAGTGTGTAACTGAAAGCTGGGGATAGTGATACCAATTGAGATTCTGAGACCAATTCCAGGATATCCAAATCCCTAAATAGTGCTGGATCAATCATCCCCAAATCCTGCTCCTGAGAAACAGAATTCAATGACTCTTGAGATAGACTCTCTAACCCAGCCTCGTCTTCTTCAGGTTGAGAGAGTTGACTCCCTACACATGCAAATCTTCCAGTCGCACAGACTCCAAGGAAAAGATCACCAAGCTTATTATAAAGTGGGCATACTTTATGTCTATATTTGGCCGCCTCCTCATGGAACTAGTTAAAATGTATTTTATTAGCTTTTGAATACCAAAAAATTAAAAATCCATTTGATTAACCTAGCGAAAGATTTCCAAGTAAATACTTACCTGAATGTATGTCTTCCACACATTACCTGAGGATGTAGGTATTCCCTTTACTAAGTCCCACCCAAAGCCAGAGCATTGCCAAATCGCATGAACTATCTCGAATTCTTTTTTCAACTAATCACTTGTCAGATTATATACTGGATCAACAGCTTCAATCCAATCTCGAATTATTCACATTGGGTGTAAACTTACTATAAGCTCTTTGCTCTTTACCTAGTCAACTGTCACAAACCTGACTAAGCGAGGAATATGGTTTCACATGACTCATGGTTATAAGTCATAGGTTTGTGATTTGTTCTACATAACTCGCACTTGCAATATCAAGGGTATAATGTTATTGGTTGATGATTTTACATGACGCACGATTGTGGTCATATGATGTATGATTTTCGCACATGACTCATATTACGAATCATGGGTTTTACGCATGTGACACGAGGTGGGCATATCACATGTTATTTGGATTATGATTGGTTTAGGTATGTTAAGCAGATGACTTGTTGGAAGTCAGCTGAGGGATTTTGCAAATAACTCGCTATGAGTCATGAGGTCGTGTGACTCAAAGGGTATGAGTCACCAGGGTTATGGTTGTGGGAGGAACGCCGATATAAAGGGGCTGTGACAGCCGGATAGTCAGCCACAAACAATCTCCTTTCCACCTCCGGCGATTGAAATCTCAACACCATGAGAAATCATCGTCAACTCTACCCACCTCCCTCTCGCTTCTTATAATGGCCACGCTGCCTAGGAGGGTGACGCTACATCTCCCCTCTCCCCTCTGTTCCCCTCGTGATGGCATTGCTCTCAGGCAGTCTTTGTCTAGGGGGTTCACGGTCGCTCTCTCTCCTCTTTCCCGCTTTCACTTCACTGCCCTCGCTTAGCGCTTGCACACTGTCGGCAACCGCTTTCTCGTCAATGGGCTCTCGTAGATTCAAGCTTTCGGTGAAGTAGTGGCCCCGGTGCCTCTGCTGCCTGGTATTGCACTCTCTCCTGTGAACTCTGTTTGGTACAGTCGGCATCGTCGAAAAACTTTGATCTCGTTTCGGTCGGTCGGTCTCGCACTGCTTGATTGGGTTTACCCCTCCGCTCTCCTTGTCTCTTCGGTCGTTCGTCCCGTGGCTCGGGTATACCCCCCCACTCGTCTTTCGGCCGCCTCTCATGCGGTCAACTTCTCCTCTTCCGGCTGGCATCCTACTGCTATATTTATCTTGGTTGTGTTCTGGAGGGTGAGTTCGACTTCTCTTACGCCACACAGCCCTGAATTTCTTCGCTTGCGTTGTTCTCTTCACGGTCTGTCTACGGCCTGCCGCTTCCACTCCATAGGTGTTATGGCTTTGAGGTTGCGCACGGCCCCTTCGTAGGGAAAGCTGATGGGGTATGCTGGGGAGGACAGTAGTATACTTTTGGGTTTCTCATTTAGGGTTTCACTGTCGTTTGGTTTCTTCCTTTGTGCTTCTTTGTGGAGGTTTTGTCGGAGATCAGGCCTGTGATTGTCTTCTGTAGTTTTCTACCCATAGTACCGCACTTTTATGTGGGTTTCCGCTCCTGTCGGGCAGGGTAAGAGGGTTTTTAGCTGAAGGAGGATTGGGATGGACTGATGTTGGATACGCCGGGTATTTGGAGTCATTGCTGGAGCTGCACACCCTTTTCGTCGCGTAGCTAGTCTTGTACTGTAATCCTAATATGAAATAAAAGTTGAGAGAAAAAAAAAAAGAACCGCCCGATAGTCAGCCACGAACCATCTCCTCTACACCTCTGACAATTGATATCTCAACACAATGAGAATAATCGTCAACCACCCTCCCCCCTCTCCCCTCTTCTGATGGCCTGGTTGTCTAGGAGGGTGACGCCTCAACCCCCCTCTGCTCTCTGTTCCCCTTCTGATGGCATTGCTCTCAGGGAGTCTTTGTCTAGGGAGTTCACGGTGGCTTCTCTCTTCTTCCCTGGTTTCGCTTCACTGCCCTTGCTTACCGCTTGCACACGGTCGGCAACCCCTTTCTCGTCAATGGCCATCTGCAGTTTGGGGCATTCGGTGAAGTAGTGGCCCCTGTGGCTCTGCTCCCTGGTATTCCACTCTCTCCTGGGAACTCTGTTTGGTACGGTCGGCTTTGTCGAAAAACTGTGATCCCGCTTCGGTCAGTCGGTCTCGCACTTCTTGATTGGGTCTACCCCTCCACCCTCCTTTCTCATGGCTTTAGCCACCCTCTCCCTCCCGGTCTCGTCCAGTTGCTCTGTTACAGCTACAATCCACTCCCGGGCTGGTACCCTACTACTAGGTGGCTCCTCTCACCCCCCTCGGCACGCCTCCCCTGGGGTCCCCATTTCGTGTTGCTCAAGCCTCGCCTCCTCCTCTGGGTCCCTATCCCTTCTGATCTTCTAGTCTTGGGATCTGTCATGGCCGTGTGCGTGGTAGTGAAACTGGCTGGTTGTAATGGGGTTCATACCTATCTCCTCTGCCCCTTGGGGCATGCATCCCTCCGGGCCTTGCTTTCCGGTCGGCACTTAGGACACTTCCTTACGCCATACGTCTCCGCCGGACTGGCTCATCGTATGGATCTCCCGCTAGGATTCCTTCACCCCCTGTTGACAACCTATATGGTCCTGGTATTATTACCTCTTGTGTGTACTCAGGTCCGGTGGTATAGACTATGGTTTGGTATTGGGGGTTTCTTTCATGCTGGGCTTCAAGTTTTCTTTGTTGGTTCATAGGTTTCTCACTGTTGTTTTGGTTTTTCTCTTGGTGGGCTGCACGTCTGTAGAGGTTTATTGGTTCGTTGTTTTCTGACCTGTTGTTTCCTTTGTAGTTTCTACCCATAGTACCGGACTTTAATTTCTATCTCTACTCAAAGTAGTTACGTTGTCGGGCAGGGTTAGAGGGTTTTAGCATTGGATGCACAGGATGGACAGTAGTTGGAGGTTTTTAGCCTTCATACCTTTGTGGTGTTAGTTAGCTTTTGTACCAAGTTAGTTCTTACTTAGTAAACGAATAAAATCGATAAAATAAAAAATAAAACAAACAAACAGCCGGATAGTCAGCCACAAACGATCTCCTCTCCACCTCCGGCGATTGAAATCACAACACCATGAGAAATCATCATCAACTCCATCCAACTCCCTTTCCCCACTTATCATAGCTACGTTGCCTAGGAGGGTGACACTACATCCCCCATCTCCTCGCTGTTCCCCTCCTGATGGAATTGCTCGCGGGCAATCTTTGTCTAGAGGGTTCACGGTCGCTCTCTCTCCCCTTCCCCGCTTTCGCTTCGCTGCCCTCGCCTAGCGTTTGCAAATGGTCGGCAACCCCTTTCTCGTCAATGGCCTTTTGTAGGTTGGGGCTATCGGTGAAGTAGTAGACCCGGTGGCTCTGCTCCCTGGTATTGCACTCTCGCCTGGGAACTCTGTTGAGTACGGTCGACATCGTCGAAAAACTGTGATCTCGTTTCGGTCTGTCGGTCTCGCACTTCTTGATTGGGTCTATCCCTCCGTTTTCTTCTTCTCTTCAGTTTTTCGTCCCGTGGCTCAGTTACAGCCTCGCTCTCCTCTGTTGGCTACGTTTCCTGCTGTCGGCCTCTCCTCTTTTGGCTGGCACCCTACTGGTATCTTCATCTTGGCTGTGTTCTGGAGGGTTAGTTTGACTTCACCTACGCCACACAGCCCTGGGTTTCTTCAATTGCGTCATTCTCTTCACTGTCTCTCTACGGCCCGCCATGTCCACTCCATACGTGCTATCGTATTCTGGTTACACACCGCCCCTTCATGGGGAAAGCTGATGTGGTCTGTTGGGAGGGACAGTAATTTGCTTTTGGGTTTCTCGTTTAGGGTCTTATTGTCATTTGGTTACTGACTTTCTGCATGTCAGTAGAGGTTTTTGTCGGAGCTCAGGCCCGTGATTGGCTTCTGTAGTTTTCTACCTATAGTACGGGACTTGTATGTGGGTTTCCACTCCTGTCGGGCAGGGTCAGAGAGTTTTTAGCACGGGGAGGATCGGGATAGACTAATGTTGGATACACTTCAGGTCTTTGGAGTCATAGCTGATGCTCCGCACCCCCTTCGTCCGTTAGCTGCTCTTGTACTTTATGCCTTTAAACAATAAAATAAATGAGAGAAAAAAAAAAACAAAAAAGGAAAAAAAATGCGCCAGATAGTCAGCAAACAATCTCCTCTACACCTCCTGCGATTGAAATCTCAACACCAGGAAAAATCATCGTCCACTCCATCCATCTCCCTCTCCACCCTCCTGGTAAACAAACTACCTACGCGGGTGACGACACTTCACTTTCTTCTTCTCCTTTAATGGCCTCGTCTTGAGAAAGCGTCGTTGTAACGATCCTTCCCTCCGGGCGATACTTGCAGCAGGTAACAACTTCTGAGATTCTCATACACTATTTTGATAGCCGAACACGCTTGCTCCTATCGTGTAGTCAAGAACTCGCTAAGAGACACTTCTCTTATTCGCCAGGAATCGTGATTGTAAGATAACGTGAATTGATATTATAAGAAAGTACTTAGATGGTTGCGTGAGGAACTAACTACTCGACGTTTTTGTTTTATTTTATTTTATTTTTATTTTATTTTTTTTATATCAGGGGCTTTGATTTTCAACTACAAGGCTCAAAGACTACGTGCAAAGCTAGCTATGGTAAAGAAAAGCCCCAACCCCGCCAAGAACACTGGAAAAAGCCATCGCCCCAAGTCCCTATGGTCCGGGACCAACCGCATGATCTCGCCCTCAAGAAATACAAGATACTCCTCATAGACAAGCAGGAGACAACAGGAAATCCAGCAACCCGTACAGCTCCCACCGACGCCAAACGTTCCACCAGCCTAAACAAAAGAAACCAAATTGATATCCCTATAGCGAACGTAGAGACAACCAAAGGCGTTAATAGCCCAGGGGGTCCGCTGTGGCCAGAAATGTCCAACCGAGCAGAACATTAAATCTGAACCCAAGGAACGTAAACCAATAACTGAGGCAGTGCAATACGACTACCGACCGAAACCGAGGGGTGCCCCCATAAGCTGCAAAGGGCGGGAGGTGGATGGGCGGTCGCTTGGTGAAAAGCAGACAGCAAAGGAGTAATAGCTGTAACAGAGCCACTGGACGAAGATCAGAGGAGGGTGGACGGAGGAGTAGCCAACTCGCTAGAAACAGCCAACAAACAGGCCATAGCCGAGCGATTTTCGAAGACTATGCGAAAGTGGGAACAGAGATGTTACTGACCAAAGCTTTCCCTATCAAGGGTCGAGCTCTCGAGACGAAAAGGTACTCACACCAGAGTCCGGACACCGTAACGCCGACCGTAAACGTAGAAAGAATGGTTGCCGACCGTGTGAAGTCGGTAAGCGAGACGACGCAACAACGGGAAGAGGATGAAGAATTGAAACGGAACCACACAACGGCCCCTAGAAACACGCTAGTTCAGGGCGAGATCATGATAAGGGCCGAGTGGGGGGCAGGGAGCTGTCCTAGGCCGAAGCCAATAGAGGACCAGGCTTTCGTGGATGGAGTTGACGATGATTTCTCATGGTGTTGAGATTTCAATCGCCGGAGGTGAAGAGGAGATCGTTCGTGAAACTAACTACTTGACGTTCTTTTTTTTTTTTGTTCTTTTTTTTTTATATCCTTTTAATTTGTTTAAGGTAAAAAGCCATCCGACCGGTAGGTATGTAGGCAACAACCTCCAACTACAGTCTGTCCCATAGTCCCCCGAAGCTAAAACCCTCTGACCCTGCCCAACGCTAGCGGAAACCCATCTGAACGCTCGGTACTATGGGTCAAAACTACTCAAGGAAACCACAGGCCTGAATACAACGAACCAAAAACCTCCACAGACGTGCAGCCAAAAGAAAACAACCCAACTGACAGTGAACCTAACCTTTACAAAAGAAAACAAATCCCTTAAGTCCCTCCTGGTTTCAACCCCAGGCTACCCCCCACTCCGTGACAGGGCCGAAGCACTGAGCGGCCACATGCGTAGACCTAGGCAACCGGGCCTCGGGGCCAACCGACCGAAAGGAAAATGTAAACTCATGCCATCCGAGAGGTGTGTGGTAGCGGAGAAGTAAACCTCAGCCCACCAGAAAGCGGGACCGGGATGGATGCAGGCCCCAGAGGGCAGAGGCGAAGAGGATTGAGCCAGCAAGCTGGCGAAAGAGTGGAAGGTAGCTGTAACAGAGCAACTGGACGAACCGAGAGGAGGAGGAGGGGTAGACCCAAGTAAGAAGTATGAGGCCGACCGACCGAAACGAGATCACGGCTTTTCGACTAGCGAACCGTGCCGACAGAACTCTCCGGAGATAGTGCAATACCAGAGAGCAGAGCCACCGGGGCTTCTACTTCACAGATGGCCCGAATCTGAAATATCGACCGTTGACGATACGAGGGGTTGCCGACCGTGGTTGCGTGCTAAGCGAGCATAGCAGAGGCGGAGAGGATGGTGGGAAAACCCCCCCAAACCCCTAGGAACAACGCTTTCCCAAGGCGAGACCATAATGAGGGAGAGAGGAGGCAGAGCGTCACCCTCCTAGGCGGAAGGGCCATCAGAAGAGGTGAGACGGGTGTGGATGGGCCCGACGATGAAAACTCTGGTGTTGGGATTTCAATCGCCAGGTGTGTAGAGGAGATGGTTCGTGAACTAACTACTGGACGTTTTTTTTTTTTTTTT
>QOVD01002043.1:0-11198 GCA_003521225.1 Tuber microsphaerosporum
CCAGCGATAGCAGGACTACCACCGGTCTCATTGTATTTAGTCAAAACAGGAGAAAACCTGTTACAACTATCCAGAGTAGAGTAGCCAATGATATTTCCTACTTGGCTATTGACATTGTTTGGCCTCTTGGTGTTGACATTTTGCTAGTCAGTCTCTCTGTTGTTTTTGATATTCAAGCAAAGATTGTGGTCTTTTATTTTAACATTTTACTGATTACTCTATAGTATTTGGCCTATTCTAATTGGACAGAGGCCTATATGCACCTCCCTGTACCTTCATGCATGCCCGGTCCATTTCACAAACGTCACGACACGACGAAGCACGGAGGGAAATACACTTGGTCTTATATACCCATAAATGATCACGTGCAATCCTTCCAATGAAACCATATGATATGACTCGTCGGATGTGTGCGGTGAGATTCACACATATATGACTCACAGGATGAGATAACGCATTTTCCCACAGTCGGTAAATTACTTCCTTCACTGGTTTAGTACCTCTATCCATTTCTTCGGGTTTCAGACATACCTGCAAGTTTCAAAACTCTTTCCTTTGATATATCAATCCCTCGGACAATTCTTTGCACTCCGATATGTTGGTTAAGACTGTATGCCTACCATACTCCCTCTATAACACACAGTCCTTTCACAGAGCACTAACTCCCACTTAGCTCCTCGCCGTAGCCCCCTTGTTGGCTCTCGTAGTCGGTGCCCCAGCACCAGCTCCCCAGGAAACAACAGTGTTCCCCCCACCCATCTTCCCGGAGAACAACGACTGCACCAAAACCACCGAAGGCGCAAAGCCCAATCAAGGAGCCCAGATCGTCCTCTCCAAATCAAACTCAAACGCGAAGACCTCAGGCCTCAGCGGGCCTGGCTCTGTAGTCACTGGGAAAGGGCTAGCATGGTACAACCCGTCCCTCACGACAGGAAACGGGGGTTACAAGGACCCAAATTACTACTGGTGCTTCCGCGGCATCAAAGAGAACTTCCCGCCCATCGGTAACTGGATGAACTTCCACGACATGTTCGAACGGAACCAATTCACAACCATGGTGAAATACGATACCGGCCCGGAGCAGGGCGCTATCTACAATGCCATCGTCAAGGTCTCGCAGGAGTCCAAGGTAGATGCTAGACTCATCCTCGCTGTCATCATGCAAGAGGTACCCTTCCCTTCTTCTTCTTTTTCTCCTCCGAACGTTTCCACCATCATATATAGTACTAATAGCCCACCCCAGTCCTCCGGCAATGTCCACGTCAAATGCACAAACAATGGGGTCAAAAACTGCGGTCTGATGCAAGCCTACGAGGGCTCGGTCTCCTACGACCCAAACAACATGGCGGCCTCCATCCTGCAGATGGTCCGCGACGGTACCGAGGGAACGACCAAGGGCCCCGGCTACGTGCAGTGGATCAGCCAGAACAGCCAGACCGCGTTCGCCGGTGACACTGAGGGTAACGTTTACCAGGCCGCGCGCGGGTACAATTCTGGAGGGATCAACTTCTCGGATCTGTCTGACCCTAAGGGTGCTACGGGTTCTTACGTCTCCGATCTGGCGAATAGGCTGCAAGGGTGGAACGGAGCTTCCTGTGGCAATCACTATTGGGAGAGCTGTAATTTTCCCGAGAAGAAGTGGTGTTAAGGGGGGGGATAGATCTGTGATGGAGGGGAGGAGTGGAATATAGGATCTTGTAATAAGCTTAGTTTACAATGGATACGGTACTTGATCTCGTGTTTCACCTCACTTCCTCTCCTCCCCTCCATCGCGATCATGCCACCAATACACGAGCAATACCAGCAGCCAAGGTCGAGCACAGTAAGATCCAATCACAGTCAGACCCAATCACACTAAGAGTAAATCACAAACTCTCACTCGCCCATAAATACCCTCCCATGGTAACGTGACCAATCCGAACCAATCCCTAACGTTCCAACCCAGCTGAAGAAAAAGCAACCCCCCAAAAAAAACCGCCGGCACAAGGCACCCCTCCGCCAGCAGCCGCCAGCCAAAGTGTCAACCCAAGTACACCCATCCCTACGGAGGTATGGCGTCAGTTTTGTAGGTTCCACAAGCGAGGTCTGCCACTCCCACCCCCTGTGTAACCTACAAAACTTATGCCCTGTACCTCCGTAATCTCGATCCGCTAAAGCGATGACCCAACAGCAGATTACTGGGCCACGCCGACCGTTTTACAGAGATCTCGGAGTAAGTGGGTTGTGATTTATTGATTGAAAGGCCCGATTTAAACCCAATCCAGCCCATACAATATACGACCAGCGCCGACGGCAGTACAGTAAAGAGCACCCTTAGGGAGGAAGCCGTACGTTACGATATGTCTCAAGAGGTTGCAATTGGTAATTTGGGATTTAACACGGAAGGTGGAAGGAAGGAGGAGGGAGGTGAGAAATAGAGCATAACCCATCCAGGATATTTTTTATTATGATACTGCTTTTCTTTTTCTTTTAGTTTTTCGTCTCTGGAGAAGTGAAAGATTGGTCTTGCGGTGTATCCGTTGGCGTGGTTGCCGGGGAATATACCGCAAGGCATTCGAGTATATACGTGTTTCCAGTCATCCTATGGTTTGATGGTTATGGGAGGAGCCCTCTCGTGCTCTCAGCGAGACTGGGGCGGGGGGAAGTTCTAGATTGGGAGTCTTCTGTTGACGCTGGACTGCGTTGAGGGCGGGCGACGCACGAGCCACAAAGCATGGTAATATTGCCGGCAGCTAGTTGGTTGGACCAGCGGGGACTATAAAAATCTCAGAACCCGCTCAAGACTAGCTCTTCGTGCTCGGGTATCCCTTCGTGTGTCCCGGTTTTCACACACTTTTAGCGTTGTACTAGTCGGATAGATACACTAGTATGGCAAGAAAGGTAACGATAGACAACACACCAAGATAAATCAAAATCAGGAGAAGTACTCGTACTTGTACCATAGTCGGGAGCAAATCTGCGTAGACAGCCTAGTTTCTATCATGGCAATGCTGAGCAGTACTCACCCAGGACTATTCTGAGCACTACACAACTTCTGAAGCCCGAAGTTTTTCATATCACGATTACCCATATAGGCTATCTCACAAGTGAAGGGGATACCAGTACCATCCTTCATGCTCATCATGTGATACTTACATCATCGTTGTCACAATTATTCCTAACTTTGCTCTCTTTAGTTACTTCACCACCAATCGCTTCCACTACCAGCTCTACGGCACTTAGCGCCAGTGCTTGAAAACACACGAAGGGATCACACCTGGGGTGAGATTAGATGTCCGCAAACAACAATCGATAGCAATGAACTCTAACACCGCAACAATGCCTCTAAAGACTATCCCTCGGAGAGGTGAGACGGCGAAATTCAGTGCAGCCGAGAATTGCGCAATCCGCGGTCACTGTGCCACAGGATCGGCAAAGGGTCGGGTCAATCGCCACTGGCCGCCGCTGTGGCATAGTGACCGCGAATTGCGCAATTCTCGGCTGCACCGAATTTCGTTGTTTCGCCTCTTGAATTCTTGCCGAACCCCAGCCCCCACGGTAATTCCTCCGATGCCTGAGATTTGATTAGAGGTCGCAAGCTTTGCCTTTTGGAGGTTCGTCTTTTGGAGGGGGCTTCTATTCATTGGAAACGTGTCCAGCTCTGACATCGCATACGTAAATATTGCCTATTCACCCTCGAGTCAGCCATCCCTAGCATTTCAAGCGGGAATTTATCAAGGAAACTTGAATCTCGCGGTTAAGGTGAAATGCTTGGATCATGGAACGGGCTCGCGCCCGAATCACGTGCCCCGATTTCCCATGCGCTGGGGGGATAGCAGCTGGCAATCGTGTTGCACCAGGGTATGGTCCTTGCGTACCAGGGTTGGTCCGTGAACACTTCCAATAACTGGCCATTGTTTCTATGCAGCTAAACCTTTAACCTGCGAGAGAAAAGAAATTCCGTGAACGCTTTGCGATTTTCCATTCGCTAGGAGGGGTATTTATTGATGATAAATTGACCAATACAGCAGCGTTCACGAACTAACACTAGTACCCGAGTATCAGAGCGCTCCTCTCTCTTTTCAGTGCAACGTGGTTGCTGATAACCGCTCAGCTGAAATTTGTTGCTTCACCCTCCGTTGTGGCTGGACGGTCGTGGTTTCCGGAACCAGGGAGACAATGCAACTATGGTACCGTGAGACTCGGAACATTAATATCCCGCAAAGCAGAAGTAACCCAAATATGGAACGAATAGTCCTCCCAGAACTCTTGGGTTGAATCCTAGAACACCGTCTCCTCATGTGCTGGCCATCTTAACAGTCCATGGTGCTCATCGCATGTGCTGTACATTCTCGGTCACTCGACTTGTGAGAGCTAGACACCTAAGGGGATCCCCTGCTCAAGGGTCAGTTAGTGCGTGTCACGGAAACTACATTGTGCAGCGCTAGAGGTGTGATATAAGGTAATATTCATCCTCGAATCCTAGTTCTCAAACACCAGATATTGTAGCAACATCCAGGACGCTGAAATCATCATCGATTCGATCCTATCGAAATACAACGAGACTAAAAGTAAACTCAGAGCCCACAAATTCCCAGCCATCATCCCACGACTACTAATGTACCTGTACGGCAGACAGCTATTCAGCTGGATAGAACGTTTCCTCCTCTTGTGTCAACTCTTCCGGGGTAGGAGGCGGTAGCAATTTAGCTTGTGTCGCGAACCCTCTAACTCTTTTCCACAGGCCGTTCCTGATTTCTTCTTGTTTCTAAACAGATGGATTACATCAGTATTTACTTCATATGTATAATCAAGGGTCACTGTTCATTGAGTTGAGGCAGTATAAGTGGGGGGTTCATACCGCAGTGGCCACCATCCGGACTTCAGTTTTGGTCGTGTAGGCATAGTCATCCAGCGCCTGTCTCTTTCTCGCGTTTTCCCCCGGATCCGGCCCGTCTTGGAGCCCGAGTTCGTCGATCATACTGATTCCCGGGAGGATGTGACGCTTCGAGACTTGGACATAAATGGAAGAGACTTCCTGGATGACTGAGAAGTAACCCTGGACTCGCAATGCAGTTGTTTGTACATTCTATTCCGATCTTTCATCAGTTGGCATTCTTGACTTTTCTACATTCATCAATGCTCACTCGCTTCTGCATTTCGTGCAGCTCCATTCGCTCGATCGTTCTCGTTTCATCATCCCCATCTTCGAGCCCCATATTAATTGTATCGAGGAACTCATCACAAGCATGTTCTGACGCATCCTTGACCATAAGCGTGATGCCAGAGTAGAAGTCCACAATTCTTGTTACTTGGGCCTTGAGGTAAGTCAGGGCCTTAAGAGATTCTTTCAGGATGTCCTGTATCTGCGTCTGTCGACGGGTGCTCCATGTGAGAAAGGTTCACGCCGGAAAATCCCTCAAAGCTCTTTTGGGCAAACGTACCAATGTTAACTTCTCGGTATCTAGATTACGCAAATCTAGAGTAGACTCAATGATGGCCTCAGAAGCTTTCTGCAACTCTTCTTCCGCCGCCCTTTGTTTTTCGACTATGGCCATGTGTATTCTTTGAGTCTCCGCTGCATTCTTTCTGGCCTCTTCAACCCTCTTTCTCGCTGCTTCATAGTGGTCTTTCAGAAACTCTTTCTGAAGTTCACCAGCTCTCAACTGAGCTTCATTGTATTCCCTTTCAGCTCGCCGAGCAGCACGAGTTCCACCAGTTACGAAATCGAACACCTGTCCCACAAACCCGCCCGTGACCTCTACAAGGGTTTATCAGCAGCTTTAAATTGAGGATTTGCTCTCATATACCCCGGAATACATACCATGTTTACTCGGTTTGTTGAGGCTGATCTTGGGTATTGATTCCGGGTCAGGGGCCTTCCCAAGTGATTCCGTTGCCTGGTTGACACCTGACATTGCAGTATGTAGTGACTTACGGGCGTCCTTGAAAGCATCCTGCAGCGCTGAAACTGCCTTCCGCGCTTCCTCTTCCGCCCTTTCCCTTTGTGCTATGCTAGCTTCTCGGGCAGCGCGCTGCTCCTCGTTTTGCTTCATCAAGTTTGCTTTCTCCGCTATAATAATCATCAGCTCTCCCTAATACTTGCTCCTGGGAGGCATTAGAGCGCGCATACTTTCACTATCCGTGACTGCTAAACGAAGATTTAAGACAAACTCCTTCCAGGAATCAAATTGTTTCTCCATTGCTTCCGCTTCCTCCTTGCATCGATGAGATGATTTCTCAAGTCTACTCATCAACCGGCGGAGAGTTTGCTTCGCGGTTTTCGGGTCATCCAATACTGCGAGTATTTGATTGACCTATTCCGAGAAATTTGTGGTGAGCAGGTCTCATTTGAGGGAAAGAAGAAGAAGAAAGAGCAGGCTTTATCCTTACGACTCCGTTACTCCTGCACATATGGTTGGATAGCGTGGTCAAAGTTTGCATCCTCGATTGAGCATCCATGAATGCCCGCTGCCCGACGTTTCCACAGTGGAACAAGTTGGCTCGTAGTGAACGGTGACTAGTTTCATTAACTTTCGATATTTGAAAAGGTGCAAATAATAGCTCACGGTATGAGCGAACCCTCCTCGCCACCTTTATCTAAAGTCATCGTCATTGCTATCGGTGCTGAAGCTGCGACGAAGCATTGTCCTAATATTGATACGGATAGGGGAGCCGCGCTCAGGAGTTCTGCCCAATTGGACCTCACCAAGCCGCTCTGGAGAATCTCCATTGTTATCTCAGGTATTTCCTGTATGAGCTGTTGTTGGCGTTCATCGTTTGGGTCAACTGAGGAAGGCATAACTAAAAAGGCAAGATCTCAGAAAATATCCTCGTCTAGGTTACTTTCCACTCCGTCAAGAGAAGGGCAAAATGCTTCATTATATCTATCCCCCTTGGTAATGCAGACTATTAGCACCATAACGAGGATATAATGACCGATCAGCTGTTATCAGGGGATTGTGATCTGCGATGAATTGTTATGTCCTCCGGCGGCTGCCTGGATTATGCGCGGATCTTCGCTAGGCTACCAACAAGGCCACTGCAATTTGTGTTACAAAGGCGCCACCTCCAGCACGGCGGCTCCCCGCAAATAAAACTTAACCAATCGGCATCAGCTCCCTTTAAAATGCGGCACAGCTCCGAGCACAGAAAATACAACTCAAAGGGGGTGCATAACGATTTGCGTTTAATAGTATCAACATTTCCCCTCTCATTATTATTGCATTTTAGGTTCGTGTCCAGAAACCATTCGCTGAAATCTTAGAAACGACTTCTAACTATTTAGCCCCCATATTAATATCATATTGGCAGTGCTCAGTGCTTCGCCGATTGCCAATAAGTTGCTGCGCACGAATACGCTGTAGACACTATATTGCAGAGATATCATATCCAGGCAGTGCTCGACTATCACGGCAACGGGTGTTAACGAATCGCGGACCGGTCCGCACATACCGGGCACCACCTCGGTGGTCTGTCGTCTAGGTACGATCTTCGCGATATTTCAGAGGCCCACTCGTATTGGATCGTTAATTTCGTCCGTTAGAGCAGCATAGACTATGTCATTATCTTGTTGGCTCCTGCACCCCAAGGCAGCAATGTGCTTCCCCAGTTTCATGCAATCTCACGAGCACGAGCCATTTTGGGAAGAGGCGGGGTTGAGACTCCAACGTACCCACACTCCCTCGGGGGAGAAGCTCCTCTGGGGAGCGGGTTTGATGCATCATTCTCTAGTGAACTGTTCGATAAGAGGCGGAATTTTGCGATTATAGTAGCTAGTCCATTTTCCCCACAGACCACTTCAAAAAAAAGAGAGAAAGTAAAGCAAGAAAAAAGAAAATACTAGCCGGCCTCCCTACGCTAGAACTCCAGGTGGGGCCCCTCTGGGGGCAGGAGGAGATGGGCACCTAGTCCGGGCCTTAATTATAAAGCCCGGAAGCTCAGAATCTTACAAAGGGATCTTCACAATACCCAACCCCCAATATCCTAAGATATCATAAATCCGCCATGTCTTCACTCCACAATACTATCCAATCATTAGAGGGCCTTCTTGGCCAGCAGCTCAACACTTACGAGGGCTACAAAGCCCGCATAGCCACAGTTGATGCGACAGACTTTGCGGTAGCTAAAGACAAGCTTTCCGCAGCACTTTCGCAGGTCCTCGGCCTCCTCGAATACCTAAAAGTTGCAGACGACAGACTCTTGACCGCAGGGGCTCAGGAAACACATATTGAACCTGAATTTGAAAACCAGGCTGCATCTGTCCATGACCGCTTTCATGAAGCCGAAGACGCCAGCAGCCTCGGACTGGACCATATCAATAGACTAGCCACCGAAATAGCTGAATTTCAAACAATGGGGTTAGCACGGCTAAGAGAGCAGATAAACGCAGGCAAAGATCGGCTCGATTCACTCTCAGATCAGACCAATGAAAAATTGGCCCATCTCGAGCACCAAATTTCGGAAATCCAGAACAGAATCCAGACGACAAACAATGCTACCAGAGACGTTCAAGCACAGAAGGAGTCAACCCAGAATACTTTAAATAACAAAAGAAATGAGGTAAACAACAAGGAAAGACAACGAGACGCAGCTTATGCCGAAAGTAGAAGTGCAAGAGAGCGTAGGAATAACGCCCGGGCAGTGAGTCTACACTTACCCATAAAACCAGAAGACGCGATTCTTGAAAAGATTCTAACAAGCTAGGCTGGTGTTGGTCTTGGGGTCCTTTCCCTATTTGCGGGCCCGTTGGCCCCAGTCGTATTTGCCGCTACCGCAGGAAGTCTGATTTACGCTGAGTAAGTATTGTCCACGCCCTCCAGCGCCATGGTGAGGGTCTCACTAAATCATCCGCAGCAACCAAGATGATGTCGCCCGTGCCCGCCAAAACGAAGCAAACCTCCTCCGGCAGGAATGCCAAACCCTAGAAATACAGATCGGCGGCCAAAACGACCGGCTGGCAGCGCACAACCGCGACCTCCAGAGATTCCAGGACCAGCGAGCCCAAGCTGAGCAGGAAAAGGGAGCTCTCGCGCGCGAGCAGGCGGCCCAGCAAGCAGAAAAGCAGATACTGGCCAACCTAGAAGCCCGTGTGGCAGACCTAGGCTGGCGTGTGCCCTCGTTGAACGGGAAGACTGCCGCGCTCTCGAGCGAGATCTCCAAGATCAGGACACACACCATGAACTGCACTGCAATGATCTCAGAGGCTAAGGTTAAGGCTAGTTTCTTGGAATATGAGGATAGTAGAAAGGAGATTCTGGGCACTGTTAAGACTATGGTGTCAGGCTTTACCATTGGGGATGGAGTCGTCGAGAGGATTGGGACGGCTATCAAAGAGTTGGAGAGTAGGAGCTTGGCTGCTGCGCATTAAAGAATCGGTATGGCATTCTGGGTAATGATGAAAAAGTTGTATTAGTTACCGTTTCTTTTTTTATCTTGTGCTTGCATTCTCTCTTTGAATTTGATTGCCTTTCTATATCTGCGCTCGATGCTCGTGATGTGACAATACAGCGTTTGATTATTATTAAACAAAAGGGTGACTTCCTGTGTCTTGGCTCGGAACTTGGGGTAAGGCAAGCCTACAGGGGCATACCGGTAGGTTTCCCCACTCCAGCGGCCACTTATATAGTAGTATGATATATACGGTATGATAGATGGAAATACTTTGGGTGCTTGGGGGTGACATCGATCTAAATCGGTTTGCTCAGGCCGTTAGGATTGGATATGATACCTATAATCCCGTGACCCACTTAGATAACCGGAAAAAAATCGCCAATGATGCCAAGGATACAAAACTACGAGCAGACCCGAGGGGCCGTACAGCCTCATTCCAAAAGTTCTCGCACCCTTCCAAGTACCACTAGCCTTGGAAAAAGGCCTCTCTGACCTGCTCCCTCTCTTATTCAGTGAAATAAATTGCGATAAAGGTTTATAGTGTTCCTAGGAGGATATCAGAAGAAAAGTTATAAAAAAGGCTGTTGTGGTCATGTTGTTGTGAATTGGTGTAGTCCTTAGGGTACAAGGAAGGGTGCGAGAACTTTTGGAATAAGACTGTACACTAAGCACGCCGCCCAATATAATCCCGGTATCGTATCATACCATAAAGCGAGGCTACAGTTAACCCTAACCGTGCAAAGGTTCCCGCTAAGATTATGTAACATATACGACTTCAACGCAAGGTCAGATTCTAAGAAATTAGGAGAACCTAGGATACTATACATCTTCTCAACAATGCAGCCTTGTCTGCCTAGGACACATCACTATTCAACTATTCAAGCTACTTCTTAGCTCCTCAGCTTTTTTACATAGAATAGAAAACAATGTGCTGGTATGCATAAACAACCCCTCCTCTCTGATGAGCCTAGTGTGTATGTTTTTGTCAATTTGCCCACGCTCGTCATATGGCCTACCCGTTTGTCAGCCCCCTGCAGTGCATGGTACTTTCATTGGGCTCGGGTAGGGCTGTGCTTAATAAATTATGACAAATTGATCTGGGGGGGTTGAGGAGGCAGAATCTGCATCTTTGAGGGGCTGAGGTTGTGGCTTGAGAGATCTGGCTACGGTAAATGTGGAGTTGAAACGACATCTGGAGGCTGTGGAAGTGCTATAATAGGCTTGTTATAAGGTGCATGACATCCGACTCGGTGTAATAATATCATGCTCGGGCTATCATACAAGGAATTACATCGTTTTCTGGAATGCGGAGATAACTGTCAGTGTGGTTCTCTTGATAAAATTGCAACTTAATGTATTTAAGGTTTGGACAGCTGATTTCAAGGTTTCCATACGGTTGATCAGAAACCTAACATTGAACCCAATCTTCCATCAAGCTATTGGGTATGTTTTTGGTATACCGGTACTACTCAGCAGGAATTTCGGCCTAGTGTTTTCCTCACCCATCCATCCTATAATACAGTATCATACATTACCTCCCAACCAAGCCGCACCCGAGCCGAAAGATGGGCATTGACCAACGACTCGAGTGATTTCGCATGATCAGCCATCCCTGCAAACTCCGCCCCGGAGAGTACCGGTACCGGTACCTTCCTTAGGCTTCAATACGATCAAGCTCAGCCCAAAAGAAAAAAACGCCACCCGACAAAGTAGTGCAAAAATCCCGAGCCTTACCGTAGTATGATATATTTCAAGAACCATGGTGCAAGTTCACCCTGCGTACGATCGATTGGGTGAGGGGGAGGGGAAGGGGAGGCCCAAAGCAC
>QOVD01002044.1:0-27971 GCA_003521225.1 Tuber microsphaerosporum
TAGTCCCCCGCGCCATTCCGGCCGTCCTGCCACCTCCCCTGCCGTCCGCATAAGTAGCCGATACCACGTGTGTCTCACTATACTAAGAACGGCCTAGCGTGTAGGGCCCGGCGCTCCTAGCCTAGCCCGGCCGTCCGCCGAGTAATTTGCCCTACAGCGGGCTACGGCTAGCTCCCCAATCCCGCCCCGCCCGTTCCGTCTCTTGGCACTATCCCCGCTGTCCCCCGTGGGGCCCCCGGACGGTTCGGAACACTGCATGCAGCTGCTGTACTACACAATAAATAGCTATTTCCATCAGGCCCCAAATTCAAACATGGGATTTAGGAAATGCAAAACCAAAGCGGGAAGCCTATACTGTCTCCAAGGAAAAATTCTACTCTAGTGGACTCGTGCAGGCCGGTATTTCGCTGGGACTGGTATGAGATGTAGGTAGTCTAGATGTATAGATGGTGTATGTTAAGTACGGATATAGATGCCATAATTAGCAAAATCATGAGGGGCAATGGGCTGTATCTGGTGGCGGAGTGTACTTTTGGGTAACGGAGGAGGATATATATTAAAGAGAGACCTAAAGAATTTAGTGACCTGCTCCTCTTACAACTGGGGCAGATAGAACCCTTATATACAAAAACTATAGAGACTCTTCCGGGAGTCTTGGGACTATGATCACATCGCTTCCTCCATTCCGCACACCTTCTCTACTCTCCGCATTCCCTCACTTTCCTTCACTGCTTCCTTCACTGCTTTCCCCGAACAATGAAACGTCAGCCCCACCCATCGAATTCATCACCGAGTGGTTGACGCTACAGTAAACCCACCGATATTGTTCCAGCATATTCCAGCATGGTAGGAAGTCTGGTGATTACGGGGCGAACGTGGGTGATTTACAAAAATACTGAGCTAACCCATAGAACTCTATATCTGTATTTTGATTTGGAAGTAATAACGACTTCTTGTCTGAAGTAAATGCTTAGCTTGAATGTCCCTGCGGAATGTATTCCTCCGGATCTAATAATCTTGTTGATGGGTATTTTTGACACTTGAACGTAGACTATGTACTTATGATACCCGATCTCTCAGGACAATCGATAAAGGGAGAGACGACTTTACCGGACTGTACGTGTAGGAACAAGAAGAGTAGTTGAGAATGCTACCAGGAGGTTGGAGTTCCCCCTTGCAGTAAGACCTATGGTATTTTTCATTCTATTTTATATGGACTACCAGAATCCCTATTTGCTAAGGTATAATATCTAGATATTACCTGTCATCTCAATTATTCTAATGGAAATAAGAAATTAAAGGGGCTCAATGATTCGATATTTCATTTGCGAAAGAAAGTTGCCAAATGGGGGGAGTCGGGGGGGGTACCACATCTCTTGAGTGCCGAACGGGGCCTGCATCCGAGAACTTTTTCCAGGGTTGTCTCTACACTATCCAAAGGGGAAATTATGGACGTACTGGGCTGCGAGATGTTTTCGATTATTCTATTTTTTCAAGGTATATGTATCGTACTATAGTATCCTTGTGGATATACTGTTTGCTATGACAACAAACCCGCACTCTTTCCTTATGCTCTGTCTCTTCTAATGTTCTTTCCTCCCCCCTTGGACGGTCGAACTAGGATAACTAGTTCTCATGGCTACAATAACCTTCGTCCTCCAAGCGGAAATTCGCTTCGAATTTGTCTCCGATAATTTAGCCGTGGCTTTTTTTCTCCCAGTTTCTGGGGCTGATGCAATCTTTGTTGTCCAGTCTTTTGTTTCCGGATATTGGTGGTAGTCTGCTTGCTTATTAAGCCGGCGGGTTAGATCTTATCGTAGCATTAGAGCCGCCCCGTGTTAAGCGGGATCAGATACAATATCCGAACGAATAGAGA
Organism: Tuber microsphaerosporum; assembly: GCA_003521225.1. Taxonomy (NCBI): domain Eukaryota; kingdom Fungi; phylum Ascomycota; class Pezizomycetes; order Pezizales; family Tuberaceae; genus Tuber; species Tuber microsphaerosporum. Next base: position 1,877 of record QOVD01002044.1, read on the forward strand.
ATAGATCATATATGCACACTTATCTTATCATTGCCCCTGTTTCCTGGAACAAGCGTATTATGAGTCTCCTTTTCGCTCTTTTATGATATCATACTGGGGCTGAAAACAAAATAATCACCTTCCTGGAATGCTATTTTTTATGATAATTTCCTCTTTTGAACATATTTTCATTTTTTAATTGGCAGCCTGGGGGTTGTGTTTTGGTTGGGGAGGGGTGGCTTGAGTGGGCTAGGTATGTATCATGTAGGCTGAGTCTGGGCCGGGTGTGAGGAGTTACAAGCTGGGTGAAACTATTGCGAAACGGGTCGATCGGCGCAAGCATTTCTAGTGCCGGTGATATCGTTTGTCTGAGAAACCTTTCCTTAGCAGAGCGTTCGCAGGAGCAGGTATGTCCTTGGAATGGAGGACGCTGGCAACCGACCTTTGTGGAGTATGTCCCCCCTCTCTACTTTCTGGAGGAAATTAATACTAATGTTTGATAACCCTATACTTTGGCTTAACCTTCAACAACCTCTCGAACACGGGAGAGGTCCCCCAAGCCTTCGCTACATCCCCCGCGTTGATGATGCGCCCCGCTGAACAGCTAAGGGTTCACCACCCATACATGTATCCCCCCTCCCCAATTACTTTTGCCACAATGCTAATACCCTTCTTTTCCAAGGATGTGGCCCTACGCCAGCCATGGCAAACGGGTCATCGAGGCCTACAGCTAACAAAACAGGGATGTCCTCAGCCGCGGTAAGGAGGATTATGGCCCCTTTGGGACTTTTCCGAACCCTGCTTCGAGAGGCTTTAAGTTTCTCGTCCGCCGGGTACTAGCATTAGATCACCGTTCTCGAATAGCCATGATCGATTTACTATTAGGCTTTGTTTTTGAGGCAGCTTTTTCTAATTTTTCACAACTTTTCTTCTTTCTTTCCATCTTTGGAGGATTTGCCTTAGAGTTGGCAGTGGGCCATTGCTAATTCCTCAATTGACTTTCATTTTTCATTTTCCATTTTGGCGATTTCGCATTTTTGGACGTCTAAGGAGGTTTTTGGGTAGATAGATAGATATATTTATCATGATTTAGAAATGCAGCGTTGGAATATGCTTTGCGGTGATAGTAATCTCTCGTTTGGAGTTTCTCCTATATGACCAGCTATAGCTCAAACTCCTAATTGCACTATTCACTCATCCCCGCTTCGCACCGTTGGAAACAGTACTTGTATTCTCACCGGTCACGAGTGACACCTCACGCGTCACCTCTTGTTTCTACACCTATTCCTAGACCACTTCCCTCACTCGAGCTTTTTCTTCACTTACTTCTTCTTCCCGTTTCTAATTCCTTTGTCAGCTTCTATTATGCAATAGAAATTTCTCGCTTCTTTTGGTTACTGCTCTCCACTCACTTCCTTGGGACACTGCTGAACACACCTGTAAATTTGCCCAGTTCATCAGCCCACAGTCGGACTCTTCATACCCAACCTGTTGGAATTTAGCTTTCGGATATGCACTTTCTATGACCTAGAGTACGACAAAACCAGTCATTCTGTCTTAGTGCCGGTCTACTACTCTCCGATTCTGTAATTCTGATCTCGCTTATTGGTGCTATGTTAATTGTGATTTCTCGATTCCTATTTTTCTGGTGCATTTTGACTGATTCACCTTACGGTCTAATTCGTTTCCTATTGCAATGCGTGTAACTGTAGGAGCCCTTGCGTCTCCCTAACTCCTGAGGAAGCTATGTCTCTATATTTAGAGACCAACGACCTCGAAAAGGGGCAGCACTATCCTACCAGGGGATGGCATCAGGCCTCAAGAAGTGTTGGATCTCATTAACTGGGGTACGGAATTCTGCTAAAGCGCCAGGTTAAACCGATGTTGGGCCGACGAAGATAGAGAATTGATAGGGGTTTTAGGGTACGTTAACCAAAGCCTATTAACGTCTGAACTAGTTTGCATTTTCTATTGCCCCTGTCTCATAATTGTGACCAGTGTTCCCAAGCTCCCGGGCGGACGGTAGGGCCCTGTGGGACGGTAGTCCCGTCCGTCCCGGGCAGGGTGAGTAAGGACGCCAGGGCAAAGCGTCCGAATTGCAGTAAGACGGCCGTCCTAGGTGTGGACGGCCGGGCCCTGCAGTCTTTGGTAAGATGGGTTCTTCCGGTAGTCATCTGTAGTGCCCGGCCGTCACCTATAGGGCCCGGCCGTCATAAGCAAAATTGAATTCCCACCTAGGCGGGAAACACATTTCGGTTAGCGTATTGCGCCACCTAAGACACCTGCCGTCCCCACAGTCCGTCCAGGGCAACCATCAGGACGGACGCCACAACCGCCGTCCGTCCCGGGCATCCATCCCAGTCCGCAGTCCGTCCCGTCCGTAGCCAAAGACGGACGGACTGGACGCTTGGGTTCGCTGATTGTGACACTCGCCGATATTCCATAGGAGCCATGGCGAAGGGAACATTAAGTATGATAGCCAGCTTTGCAACAGAGGTATGGTGTCGGCACCTTAGAACCTATCCTCATGACATCAAAGGTCGACCAATATTAACATCAACAATACCTAGGGTTGGAATTTTTGAAAATTCCATCTAGTAAGCTTTCCCAATTAATTACGAGAGCTTGTTTACAGAGGGATTTTCTTTTTAGTCTTCTAGTTAGGGCTATAGAGGACATCAAAGGTTGTTTGGGAAGGAGTACTGGGAGAAGAGTATCGTAAGAATAATAATATTCTTAGGGAAAAAGGCATCGCTGAAAAATTAGCCAAGAAAGTTCCTAATGAGGTGCGGGATACTACGACTTTAGGGCAAGCGTCGTTGGTTCGGCATTAGACTCAGCCGGTTTGAGGTTTGTGCATATGGTTGCATCTTTTTTTCTATTGCCACTTTGCTTCTTATCCAGCATTGCCCAAACACCCTAGTCGGCACACACGTCCACTCTTTGGCGAACTCAAAGATTTTCTTCTGCTCAGTGAGTAAACATTCCTTCAATTCCCAACCAGAACCAAAATATTAACCGACAAAGAGAGCCAAACATGCCACCAGCTAATCGTGCATTTTGGCGTGATACCTTCATCTATGATTCAAACCACAGGGATACATTGCTCGGAGGTCTCTGGGTTGCGGAAGGCACCACCAATGCCAATCTCTACTGTATGGTGGAGATCATCTGCCTTTTTACCGATACCTTCGATCTGCGCGACAATAACGAGCGGCTGGTTGAAAGGGATGGGGAGCCCCTTCAACCGGGGAATTACTTCATCGTCAGTAATGGTAGGTCTCTTCTCCGCTTTCCTCGTGGGCAATAACTCACTCCAACAGGTTCCATCACACTCACCGAAGAGGCTCCGCTACTTCGGGGCCATTCGTTGCAGTCCGGAACTCGCATCGTATCGTTTCGTGATGCCGTACGTGAGCGCGATCGTCGCTGTGTTATAACTGGCATGCGTGTACTTCGACCTGAAGTTGGCATATGGACCTGCTTCGAAGTCGCTCATATCTTCCCTTTGGCATATGAGGAGCATTGGAATAAGTATAACTACAGCCGTTGGACCACCGTTCCACCTGCCAATGAATCAGACGGATCCATCCACTCTGTCCAGAATGGGATGTTGCTCAGTGCAAACACGCATGCATTGTTTGATGCCTGGGATGTGTCAATAAATCCGGACGTATGAGCAACTAGATCGTCAAGTTTTCATTTCTAATATTTGCATAGGATAATTACAAAATTGCATGTTTTGCACCCGAGACCGCTTGGCTTAATATCCCCCGTCGTTACCTTGACCAGACCTTCCTCAACCATCCACTTCGACCGACTGATGAGCTTTTACGTTGGCATTTTCGCCAAGCGGTGCTGGTCAATGTGAAGGGCCTTGGAGAACCTTATTTGGAGACCGATTTCCCGCCTAGTTCAGACATCATGACAGAGATCATGGACGGCCCAAAAGCTGCGGAGAGAATGGAGTTTGAGCATTTTAGTCGTATTAATGCAACGGGGCCCCGCGCTTGATGGAAAATCGGGCCGGCAAGTGATGTGCATCTAGCGCACAACAATCAAGTGTCTCTCTTCTCCTTGTGTGGAAAATGTTGTCTACAAAGGCTGTGTCGGCTACGTTTCTTTCCTACGTCATTCCTGTACACTGGGCGGCATTCCTTGTTGTGACGAGGCAGCTTTGGTTGGGTCTTGGTTATTCGGTAGCTATTTATATAAGTCGAATATCGTTATAATATTATATTTTAGCTTTTGCGGGAGATATATGGGCGTGGAGTTGACATGTTTTATGTGCGAAAGACGGGAAACAAACTTCTTCTTAATGAAAGGTGAGAGGTCCCTGACCTCTCTATATGGTTGGCTATTTGACACACGCGGAATTCCGCTTATACTATGTTATCGAAGGGTGTCCAGTTGAAGCTAATAAAAGTAGTATAATGCCCTTCTTCTCGCACGTGAGCTGGCCTCAGGTAGTAGTGCTCCCATCATGTATGCCCCCTCCATCTTTGCCTCTATCCTGCTCACACGTAGCTCTACCCTATAAATTAGATGACTCTACCTGATAAAACTCACTTACAAAACCAATACCAGCAATCCCCCCTTCACCCCTACCCCCAATCCCAGGTGCCAAATAAATAGGATATATCAGAAGGCCTATGTAGGATTCCTCTGGTTTAGTTGATGTACTATAGCGAGAGTTAGGATATACACTCCTTTCGTCATATCATACCACCGTTAGTCTTAGTTTGTAGAAAGCAATCGAAATGAAAACTCACAGTTTGGGCAAACACAATTTGCCTAATTAATGATGCACATATTTGTCCTGCCTTGGCAGTTGCAGACAAATGTGGGATAATATTATTATATAAAGTAAAGTAGAGAGTTCGAAATCTATGATTTCTATCTTTTCCCAACTGTTCAAACTTCTAGCAATTGGGGAAAAATAAAGAAAACCCAGCTAGTAGCCGAAAAAGGAGTTTCATATCCCTTACCCGCTGCTATTATTCACCATTCATGAGACCCCCATTTCGCGTGGTTCCATCATCTATTCCCCCATGATATACCGCGGTTGCCCAGCCCCTCTGCCTTCCTACTATTAATCCTAACCTGTGAAATCTTTCTCGACGGGTGAAGACAACTACTTATCCCTGGATTGTCGATGCGGTAACTGGGGCTCCGTCATTGCTGACACTTGCTCACTGTTATTGATATCCGAGAGGGCCTTTAAAAACTCAATTTGCTGAGAATTATTCCATTTCCTATGATTTGCAATAGCGGTCGCTCGGTTATTTATTATGTGTATGATCTCTACGGATTCTAATATTCTTGTAAGTAAAGGAACTTAGACCAAGAATGATAAATATACTTAGATAAGGCTCAGCACACTGGTTATCGATCCCATGTAACTCATGGAATGTAACAAGGTCTGTGATGTCTCCTGTTTAATCAAAGCAAGGTCGGTTCATAAGTTGCCCTCATGGGTGGCCTGGTTTCCTTGATTGATGGCATGGTTGATACCAGATGATCTGTGGCCAAGTGCCTTCTATTAATGATGGAAAAAACGTCTGCATATGTCAATGGCTGTTTGCTGTAGAGGCTGCATTATTGTGATCTATATCAGCAAAATGTATACAGCCCTCCTGGTCCACCAAGGGGGGTTATGGTCCCTATAGTGCACCTTGGTGCCCCGTTGTCCACCGTGGTCCACATTTTCGGTAAAATTTTGGGAAATTTGAATCAGGGCGGATCAGAGTGGACTAGGAGGACCACGGGGACCAAAACCCCCCTTGGTGGACCAGGAGCGTTCAGGACCTCCGTGGACGCCCCTCCGACATTTCCCTGATGTATTCTTCGGTCTCTATCTTCCATGTCTCAACCTTAGAAAATTTCGATTTTGCATCATTGGCTTTCTCTTCCGCAGCTTTAGCCTTATCCAAGGCCTCGTTGGTTTGCTCTTCCCCAGCTTTGACCTTATCCAAGGCCTCTTTGGTTTCTCTTCCGCCGCTTTGGCCTTATCTTTGGCCTCCTTTGTTTTCTCTTCCCCAGCTTTAACCTTATCCAAGGCCTCATTGGTTTTCTGTTCCGCTGCTTTGGCCTTATTGAAAACCTCCTTAGTTTTCTCTTCCCCAGCTTTGACCTTATCCATCGCCTCCTTTATCGAAACTTTCATGCCCGCCAATTCTTGTCTCATTGTCTGCAACACTGAAGCCCCCCTGGTGTTGACATACATAAAGTGCTGACTTGATGAATGACCGAAACTCTTTTTGTAAATTTTTTTGGCCGCTGCCGCAACTGCCAGAACAGCATACATCCTCTCGCGTTGTGGATCTGGGTCTGTTTGGAATTCACCCCCAACGAAAGCTTCAAGTTGACCAACACTGGGTGGTAGGCCGGTGTGAGGTGCTGGCTGGGGCGGTTGGTGGGCTGGTTGGTATGGGGAATGAGTTGTGCAGGAAAATGCGGCTCGGAAAATAAGAACTTGCAGCTTAAAGGTAGCTGGAAAACGAACCCCTGTTCTGGTTAGCTCAGGCCTAATTTCAGTTATAAGAAGAAGGTTTTTACCGGAATGTTGGAAGATGGCTCTCATTCTGCCCAGATTCGATGATTAAGTTATCAGTAACAATAAGAGTGATGTGATTAGATTTGAAGGGAACATGGCTGGAGGGTACTTTTGATAAGCGATTCCGAGGGAGCTAGGAGGGGAGGAAGGAGGAAAGGAGGAAGAAGGGAAACGGAGCTCGTCTTTCCTAACGCAGTACGAATGTTTTACCAGACGGACGCTAACTTCGGTAAAGTGATACGGGATAAGTCTCCCTAGCTTTTTGTCGCGAGTTCAGGGGGTCGGGGTGACGTCCCGCTCCTTTGCTGCCTGGGGTTAGAGCAGTGGTACCCCCACTCCCCGGATAGAGAAATGGAGCATCCAGTACCGTTATCATCGATGCCCAGATACCGAGACCGAGTGTCATTTACGGCGGGTGCAAATACAAGATACATGGGTAAGAGAAGTGAAGACCAAGTCTTGTAATTACCCCATATTTGCTATGAGATGGCGGAGTGAACAGAGGCTCGAAATCCCCCCATCCCCAAACCCACTAACCACCGGAAATGCCCCTGCTATCAAACTACCCATCCAGATAAATGCCCATATCCTCAATTCTCTTCTGATTCTCTATCCATCCCTCAACATTAACAAACTCATTCCATCTCTTCCCCCCGTTAACCATATCTAGTTTTGGTATAGGGGAATTCCAGGCTACATAGCAATTCGCTAGCTCCGTTAGTCCACGATAGGTTTAGATTGACGAGTTAGTGGAATTGCGCACACAAGCTAATGATTTAAACACACCCTGAGAATTGATCTTTTACTGAGGCTGGAAAGCACTAACCCTTATAGTGAGCTTTTGTCTTTGAATCTGGAGATTAGAGCGGTGCCGGAGGCAGCGAATTTCACGAGCAAATACGGTACTGGTATGTTGTTGATAATGGGTAGATCTGATGACTTCAGTTGGCTCGAAGGGAAGTTCTTATTAATGCCTTGACTAGACAATGCACTTTTGTACTCGACTGAGTTCAATGAGATAAGGCTTGCGCATTGGGGTACAGACTACCCCAGTAGCTGCAGTCTCCACGAGCTTCCATGAACAATATCTTTGGATAAGGCGGTGAGTTGGGGCTCTGCAGATGTGAAAGGAAAAAGAGGGCTTGCAGATCTTGCGCGGGGTTCAAAACATAGTCCAAACCAACCAACTCCTAGCTGCAGTGGTCTAGCCGGAGAAAAATGTTTCCCAAAGAGACTACTGCTTCTTGGGTCGCTAACTCTCATGCTGACTTATGAGCGAAAGCTGCTAATGAAACCTATCCGCGTGTGGACTGCTGAGCTTCCTCCTAGCCTCTTAGGCTGCCTAGTCTTCGGGACTCTCGGTTTCCTAACGAGCTGGCCGCGCACCCATGTTAGTATTATCCCAACCGTTTTTTGTCAATTGAAAGAACAATCCCTAAAGCATAAATAATGGCTCCCGCCAACTGAAGCTTGATATCGCCCCTTCCTTCGACAGTCCCGGCAACGCGGAAGATTTCTCCTTTCACAGCAATGTTAGGGAAATACAATGTCGGGGCACTCCCTACTTTTCCGGAGCGACCTAGGTGGCAGTCATGTTGAGCTGTGCAGCGGAATAATTGGCTATCCAGGTGGGGGGTTCTTCTCGATTGGCTCGCACCACAAAGCGCTGGGGTGCGAAGTGTATAGCTATCGTAGGCAGTGTACCATGCAACCTCTTCAACTCTATGAAAATTAGTGATTGTAGTGTCATACCCCCCCATAATGCACGATGACGGTCCCTCACGATGGTAGATATTACTCCCGGTACAGCTATCGCGAGTATGGAGAGAAGGAGGTAGGGGTGTAAGAAGATGTGGGGATTGAGGATTGGCCCTACATTAGTCTTTTTGAGCCTACTGGTAAGAATAGCGAGCAGCATGACTGGTGATGGAAGCTGTAAAGAGTGATGAGGTTCACCGGACCAAAGGTGGGTAGGCCAGCCCTAGGGGAAGCACACATTTTGTCAGTAAGGCAGAGGGTTCTTGGAACAATTCATCCATCGGGGGGTAGAATGTGAGTCCTACACCAGTAGTGATTGTCATTCCTCCTACGCTCCTTCCCGATATTGGGGATATTCGCGTGAGCCATATTTTGGAAAACGATGGGGATCGGATGATTGTGTATGGTTCCGATGAGCTATGGTCGATCTCCCCGTTATGATACATTTTTCTCCCTTTAAGCTGGGCTCCTATCGTTAGGTCATGGTGGTATAGGGTACCTATTGGCTATCACCACACCGCAATTCAAGCTTCGAACATTCTAGAATTTAACGGGTGGGGTGCAGCTGTAGCTACAATTGTGAACGAAGTAAGCCCATTCACGCCTCACCTTCGATATCTTATCGAGCGATATCGAATGACTGCTGCCTAGAGCCCGACAGTGGGATACAATAAGAAATCGAATGGTTGAATCTCGCTGAAATACGTCCAAAATTCCCTCTGCGAAAGCAGTGCGAAATCTGAACCTCTCACGGCCAGCTTAAGACAACAAAAAGCACTGGACCTTACCAGCAAGGGCAACTTCAACGTTCTAGGGCGGAGTTCAATTATTATCGTCGCTTGGGGGTACGCCTGGTTCATCTCCTGAAATGGTATTATTCAATACACAGCTATATATCAAGGCATTTTTGCCTATAAAGCTTTTTAGTCACGTTGCGCCTATATGCTTCATTATGAATCATATAGGCCCTGAATTGTGGTTGTGGCTCTTTCCCTCCCAGGGCTAATGGGTGAAATGTTCGTCCTACAATTTCTATGATCCCCTTAACCCTCCACACCCCAACATCGAGCCTATCTCCCATCACCACTACCATCATACCCGAGACGTGGCATCAATCCCCGACTATACCGTGCCTGGTAGAATAAGCCCACAATCTTCGATCCTACCGGTACTCTAGATATCCAGGATCTCAGCTTCCAACAATTCTCGAGCTTCATCCCTAGTAAACCCGGCCAAGAGATCTAAGAGGAGATCGGTTATTATCTCTTGTGACTCCAGAACGGATACACCCCCCAGTTTTGCTCAGCTAGGTTATGCTTTAAAGGGATGGAGAAAGTGAATTACGCTATCCCCAACGGCAGTCTCGCACATAGGGTCTCTTCCGTAGCTTTTTATGTCAGCTGTCACGGAAGTGAGTTGGTGGTGTCCCACAGCCGCCAATAGAGTATTTTTATATTAAGGGCTCTGAGATAAGATAGTGATCAACACTTGGAATTTCGGCTATCGCGCGTAAGTCTCCCAGCATAGGAAGCTTATGGGACCCTGAACACGGATGTACAGTCCGAGCGCAACAAGCAGTACCGTACCGGTGCCGGGTGTCCCTGAGGGGGAGCGAGCCCCCTCGTGTTACAGTACTTGCCATTGGAAATGGGCTCCAGCGATCTGGTCTGTGTGACCATACTGTACTCGGGCATGGTCATAAAGGGCGGAAAAAGATCGGCGACATCATGTGGGGTAGTTATGAGACAGTTTGCAGGAGTGGAAAATTTCTGTGCTTGGCAGACACCTGAAATCTGGATTGAAGGAGTTAGTATCTTCAAGTATCAGTATGCAGTTCAATCCCTTCACATCTACTATGAGCCCCCTAAAAGAACTTTTCAAGAAGCCTTGACCTTCTCCTTTGGTCTTGTCTTATCCTTATACAATGTTAATAAAAATCCATAGATTTAGAATAACAGCCTCGCATAGGGTGCAACTACTCCAGATTAATGGTGCCATGTAACGCCCCAATTTTTCCATTACCCCTTATCGATCTTCACTCCAAATCCTTGTCTCGCCACCCAAAGTTATCCGCCTTTTATGACCATTTCCGAGTACATCCGCAGGGTCTAATAGTCCTGTAGGGCGGTAATGTCTTGAGTAACGGTTACTGGGCAGTGTAATCTCGCACTGGAGTATGTGCACTGACCAATAGAAAAACATAAATGGCTCCGATTGGATGGATTGCCGAGTAAGCTTCTGTATACAGCTTGGGAGTTTTTTCTTCTTGGGCTCGTTTCACTGATCAGTTAGTGAGTCTCCGTAATGGTATTGGTATTGGCCTCGTCCTTTGATATACCGTAAAAACTGTGATAATTGAGTAGTGTGCTAAATAGTCAGAGTTGCCCCCTCTAGCAAGGTCTTTTTTTGATGTCTCTCAGAGGAGCTGAGACGCTCTTTTTTTGCTGTGTTTTTCGCCTCTTTTCTAAAATAGGGAACTCTCAACTGCATAGCGCACTAACGTCTTTCCCTGGGATGCGGCTCTTCACCGCCTTTTTACCGATACCTTCGAACTACGAGACAATAACGAGCGGCTGGTTGAAAGGGATGGGGAGCCCCTTCAACCGGGGAATTACTTCATCGTCAGTAATGGTAGGTCTCTTCTCCGCTTTCCTCGTGGGCAATAACTCACTCCAACAGGTTCCATCACACTCACCGAAGAGGCTCCGCTACTTCGGGGCCATTCGTTGCAGTCCGGAACTCGCATCGTATCGTTTCGTGATGCCGTACGTGAGCGTGATCGTCGCTGTGTTATAACTGGCATGCGTGTACTCCGACCTGAAGTTGGCATATGGACCTGCTTCGAAGTCGCTCATATCTTCCCTTTGGCATATGGGGAGCACTAGAATAAGTATAACTACAGCCGTTGGACCACCGTTCCACCTGCCAATGAATCAGACGGATCCATCCACTCTGTCCAGAATGGGATGTTGCTCAGTGCAAACACGCATGCACTGTTTGATGCCTGGGATGTGTCAATAAATCCGGACGTATGAGCAACTAGATCGTGAGGTTTTCATTGCTAATATTTACATAGGATAATTACAAAATTGCATGTTTTGCACCCGAGACCGCTTGGCTTAATATCCCCCGTCGTTACCTTGACCAGACCTTCCTCAACCATCCACTTCGACCGACTGATGAGCTTTTACGTTGGCATTTTCGCCAAGCGGTGCTGGTCAATGTGAAGGGCCTTGGAGAACCTTATTTGGAGACCGATTTCCCGCCTGGTTCAGACATCATCACCGAAATCATGGACGGCCCAAAAGCTGCGGAGACAATGGAGTTTGAGCTTTTTAGTCGTTTTAACGCAACTGGACCTCGGGCTTAATGGAAAGTCAGGCCAGCAAGCTGTGTGTATCAAGTGCGCAGCAATCAAGTGCATCTCTTTCAATACCCGCGTTAAACACTCGAGTACGTCGCGCAAAACGGGCTTGTCGGCTATGTTTCTTTTCTACATCTTTCTTTTGTATTATTTTGGTTATACGTGGGATTCAGCAGCGGAATTATTGATTAATTCAACCTCTCTCAAGATACTCTGAGAAGAACAACTCTCATATAGATGCCCTCTTTGAACATACTCAATGTGCGCAAGTGACAAGGAAGACGAACAAAGAAAAGTTTAAACAACAAAGAAGATATTAGAGTAGCATATCACAACATATTGGGTTGGATTCGTTGTGGCGGTGAGACAGATTTGGTTGTGCCCTGGCCACTCGGCAGCTATTTTGTACCGGCCCGGCACCTCCGCGCTCCTAAAGCTTGGAGGCGAATGCGGTTGTTGATTTTATGGTGCGTTGTGGGCTCAAAATCATAAGCAGGTTTCTTAGGGAGGGTCAGGTTAGTGATGTAGTAATCTAGATTGGCCATACTCGGGAAAACCGTCCGTACAAAAGCTACGGGATGAGAAAACAAAGCTATTTTCGGGTTAGGTGAAGGGCGGGGGAGAAAGTGAGATGAAAAAAGTAGAGATATCAAATATAATATTATAATGAAATAAAATCCATGCGCGGACGAGTTGAGATTCCACAGTACAATCAAACCTCGCTATCCCGGATCTCGATAATACTGATACCTCGCTGTCCCGTATGGAATGCTGCAAATTCAAAAAGATTTCACGGTAAAACTTGACTTGTTATCTCGGATCACTATTGCTTGGTGGGCGTTGTCGGACCAGTCCTTGCCAAGTCGGGTCCGGTAATCTTGACCGTCAAGCCGGTCTAATTTCTACCATTGGACAAGACTTGACTTTTAAACGGACTACTGGGAAGAACTTTGTTATGAATTTAGTTTCCGCATTTCTCTATCAGGGAGGTGAGGGTGACAGATTCTTTTGCTAGGAGAAATTGGGGTGAGTTTGAAATTCGGCGAATGGAGTGTGAGTGTGCGACAGGGTGGTGGTTCCGGGGGAAGGAAGCAAAGTGACAATATCAGGGTGTTTGTGGGCATTCATATCAAGGGGGTTGGAAGGATCTTGCGATTATTAATGAAAGATTATATTTTATCTCTATTATGAGAATAGATGTAGCTGATGGAGCTGATAGAGGGTAGTTAGATCTTGTTGAGCTAGATAGTGTTTGCTTGCACTTTTTGCAATTTTGTCACTAGGCTGAATATATAGGACGGGATCTGGTAGGACATGGATATCTGCGGCACTGGAAACAGATTAGTAGGTACAAGTGCCATGAAACCAGGGTGCTTGCAGGATATTTAGTGGATTTCGGCGGTGACATTTCAGACAGGAGTGATAACGTGCTTCCCGGGGAAGTGGCTCACGACAGGGATCCTGCTCATGCATACCAACCAGTGAAAAGTCAAACCTACGATTTATTATCTGAATGAATAAGCGAGATATTAGCTTGAAAATTTAGCTACAAGTACTTTAAGATATAGAAAATCAGAAAATATAGATTCTATTTCTTAGTAATAAATTGCTACTCTAGTATAGTGGTTTTAAGATTCCCTATTTCAAAAGAATTACCTTGTTTCCAACAGATATAAATATTAAAAACTTCCAAGGAGGACCTTTGGGAATAGATAGAAAGATAGTGGAAGTCTTACATATTCTGAGTAAACTGGTTTTAATTTTCCTTATATAATTTTTTAGAGCAATAGTGGTTAAAAGAGAGGTGAAAAACTACCCACAAATTACATACAAATTATATCAATTTTACAATATAATATCTATATACATAGTAGGCCTATGAGCCCAATTTATTAGAATATTCTTTATAATGATATCAGAAGTTAGTATAGCATGTTTGAAGTTAGGAAAATACTCCCAGCATAGTTTTACTGCATTTAATTGCAAGAGTAATAGTATATAACTACGGAGCTTCTTTCCATTTGTTATATAGCTATAATGACCTTTTTAAACCAATTACAACTCTATTCATGATTCAGGTTCTATTAGGTAAGTAGGAAAGATATTAATGTCAATTACGGGGAAACCGATCACTACCAGGATCCCGATCACACATAGTAACCACTACATAATCAATCCACTATTTGATTACATGAATGAATAATGCAGAAAATACTTTGAAAACTGAGCTACAAGTACTTTGAGGCATAGAGAATCTGAAAATCTAGTTTTGATTTCCTGGTGGTAAATTGGAATCCTGGTATAGTGCTTTTAAGATTGCCTATTGCAAAAAAGAGTTGCACTCCTTGGTATGGATAAATGGAGTGAAAATCCTCCAAGAAGGAAATACTAAAATGGATAAAAGGATAGTATAAGTCTCATATTTTCAGAATAACCAGATTTTAATTTACTTTATAAGCATTTTTCAAAGCAATAGTAGTCAAAAGAGAGATCGAGAACTATATATAAATTATATACAAATTGTGTCAATTTTACCATGTAATATCTGCATTCATAGTTGGCCAATAAACTCAATTCCTAGAAATACCCTTTGCCATGATACCTTAAGTAGGTATAGAAAGTCTCAAGCTAAATAAAAAAAGTTTGCATCATTATAGCTTTGGTTATTATCGAAGTGGTGGGGTCTATTAATAAATTGCTTTACTGCATTCCAATTGCAATTATCAATTATTTGAACCAATATATAGCTATGAGATTATCCTAAAGGGGCTTGGAAGTCAAACAGTACATTTTGAAGATTGTACAAATACTAGTTTCTTATCAGATTACCTGTTAATTACATTTAGTTACATGTAAATAATCCACCTTCTACCATTTACCATAACTAGCTATATTTTCTTATTCAGGATATATACTATCCATTCAAGGCTGCTGATACTTATCATATCATAGAGAGGCTAATAGTTTGTTTGAATATTCCATTTAAATTATATAACAATCCGAGTATAGCTTTCTAGTTGTAGCATATTACTCTTTATTGTTTATAGTGTAAGAGACATGAGAGACAGGTTAGTCTAACCTCAAACTTTCTATACTTACTTAAGATATTATAGCAAAGGGTATTTCAAGGAATTGAGTTTATTGGGCAACTATGAATGTAGATATTATATGGTAAAATTGACAAAATTTGTATGTAATTTGTATATGGTTCTCGATCTTCCTTTTGACTACTATTGATTTGAAAAATGCTTATAGAGTAAATTAAAATCAGGTTACTCTGAATATATGTCACTTATACTATCCTTCTATCCATTTTACAATTTCCTTCTTGGAGGATTTTCACTCCATTTAACCATACAAAGAAGTGCAACCCTTTTTTGAAATAGACAATCTTAAAACCACTATACCAGGATAACAATTTATCACCAGGAAATAAAAACTTGATATTCAGATTCTGTCTGCTTCAAAGTACTTGTAGCTCAGTTTTCAAAGTATTATCTCTATTCTGCATTGATATAATCAAATGGTAGATTGATGTTTTAGTGGTTGACATGGGTGATCGGGATCCCTGTACTGATCGGTTTCCCGTATATCATGTTAAGCATGTTGTGTAAACAATTATAACTAATTGTATCTTGTAATCTGTAGACAATTATTATAATTGAGCTATAGGCAATATACCTAAAATATGAATAAAAAATTTCAGTTATCATGGCTTTGGAAAGCATAGCTTGACTTCCTAAACTATTTAAGCGAATATCATACTTGGTTGTTATTTAAAATAATCCATTTTGGCAATCTCAGGAGAGTATCAGAACTTGTCTCTAACTTTTACTGGTTTGATAATAATCAAAGTACGGATTATGCAAAACATTTCTCTTTTCGTTTAGGCCTTCAATTGCTACTCAGATTATTATACAGGGTATTCCAACAAATTGCATTCATATGCCTGTTATGTATGTAGATATTATATGATAAAATTAATACAATTTGTATGTAACTTGTATATAGCTTTTCATCTCTCTTTTGACTTCTATTGTACTAGAACATGCAATAAAGAAAATTAACTTGGAAACCAGATTACTCAGAATATGTAAGACTTCTACTATCCATCTATCTATTTTGAAATATCCTTCTTGGCAGTTTTTCAATGTTTATATCTGTTGGAAAGAGGGCAATTCTTTTGAAATAGGGAATCTTAAAACAACTATTCTAGAGTAGCAGTTTATTACTAAGAAATAGAAATTATATTTTGTCATTCTCTATATCTTAAAGTACTTGTAGCTAAATTTTCAAACTAATATTTGTCTTATTCATTGAGATAATAAATGTGGGTTTGACATTTCAGTGCTTGCAATACGGGAGGTGGATCTAAGTCCAAAGCCAATTCCCCAGTAATCACGTTACTGCTATCGAACATAGCAGAAGTATTATAGCTACATAGGTTGAGTTTATAAGCCTTGGAATTGTCATATAGATGGTTGTATGAAAACCTGGAGTGGTAATTGCCAGGTTGGAGCCTAGCTGGTAGAGAGATTCTTTTCTCCTTTAAACAGTCTATATAGGGCATTTTTCCCGATGCAATGTGGGATAGAAGAGTTGAGTTGACTTACCTCAAGATTGCAATACTGTGGGGTTTCACCTATGACGAGATAGGCCATTGCTGCTATAGTTAGTCATAGGTGAATTGAATCTTCATCATGTGTAATACGAGATCCAAGCGCTTGCTCAGTGTGTGCAAAGATAGATAGAAGATTAGCCTCAATCGATCCGGTATTAGTAAGGGACACAATATTATCAGACATGAGTTTGGCTTCAGCATTGGGGTCATTCGAGCCAGAGTAGCGCTGCATGTTGATTAATAACTTCTACGAACTTTGTCGTTAGAGATGTTCATGAAACATGCTTGGGTAGCTTCCTCGGCATGAAGGTTAGATCTCTTAGTTGATCGCAACCTTGAAAGTCAACTGTATCACAAAACCACCTAGTAATGTGGCAATGACACTTGTGTGAGTGTGATGCTACATAGAGTATGGTTAACTATGTAACTGTCCACTACATTGTAATCCTCTGGTAGCCTTCTGGCTATTCGAGTTAGTGCGAGTAACTATAGAAACAAAATACTGTTTTCATCATGGATTTACTGAATGCTACTGATTTTGTTCCATTCTGGGCACTACACTAATTCTCAAGCAAGAGGTTGTCCATATGACTTTTATCGAAACAGCCTAAGTATGGAACACTACTAATGGGTCCAAAAATTTTGGGAATTTAAGACATGTTTTGCTTATTACTAACTTGTAATTGCTGATCACAAGTGTTGTGGGACGCTAAGAAGTAGTGAAATTTGGGAACAAAGGAAGGGCTACTATTGCATTAGGTACAAATCATTCCAATAAACAGCCACCACACGACTCTGGAGCCTCCACAGCACCCTACCGGAGCAGCAAATATTGCTTGATGCACACCTATCTCCCCGTATTTAAATGTATCAGTATCAGTTTGTGGTAATGCTAGGCCAAAAGACAATCTGCCAGGCATTGAGGGTGATCCAACCAGGTCTGGCGCTGACGAAGATAGGTGTAAATACAATACACTGCCTGACCAGTGAATGGCGAGATCTTGTAGTCATATTATGAAAGTATTAGCTGAGAAGTATTTGAGATTTACTGGTCATGCATTCAGATTGATTGCTACTTCATACACGTCAAACAAGTGGTGCACAGCCCTTGATAATAGCATCCATTTTGGATGGAGTTGATCGGATGATAATTCCCTCTGGATAGGGAACACTTAGCCCCTGTTCGGTATGTCCATCCTATTTTTTATGATTATAAAAGATGCAGATAGCATATGTTAAAATTAAATATGATCATATTTTTGAAAATATGAGTATCCGGTATGACCACAATAAAATATATGCCAAGTGGGAATGCTTGATGTAACCTAGTTTGCTTGATTAGTCCTGATTATAGCACCCTTATATTTACAGTCACATATATTTCCTGTTAGGTTTATCCCTAGCCACATATACAAATTCAATGTACAACTTATAGATATTTGTAGTCTTCCATTTCTTAGTCCTTCTTCGTTAACCCTACTTGGTAGTATAGAAAAATATGCCATAAAAAAAATATGGAGACCATAAAAAAACTGGTATATTTTTGGGCCATGCCGAACTCCCTCTCAATACAAAAGTTTTTAATGGAGAAATATATGCCATAAAAACTACTTTTATGGCATAAAAGTGGCATACTGAACAGGGCCTTAATCCCCTGTTATGGCATGCAAGAAAAATGACATTTTTTTCACTTTGATGGCATTTTTCCACCACTTATTTTTTAAATAAATAGATGCCTGATTGGCAGGCACATTGAAATGCCATTTTTTAGGTCAAGGCCCTCCTGGACACACTCCCATGGCAGTTATTTTTCTTGAAACCTTAGGGTCTCAGCCCAAAAAAATGCCATTTTAAAAATAAAGTCTTTTTTTTTCATAGTGGCGTGCCATACAGGGCCTAAACTTGGTGGAAAAGCCTTCGGCAGTCCAAAACTGTTCTAGGGCTAGGGAGTAGGTATTGCCGGCCGCAAACATAATCCAACTCGGGTGGGCAGGGTTCTAAACCCTTTTCCCAGTAAGGACACAACCCCCATAGCGATCACGTATATCCCTCGAAAATGATTTAATTCGTGGTGTTAAGTATAGAGTAGAAACGCGACGGGTTATGGACAGTGGGGACTCGTTCGTGAGGGCGACCGAACCTATTGTTTGTGAGTAGCGGCGAATCAAAGAGCAAGCAAACCTACCATTACTGATTATAAAAACATTTCCTGCTTCAACCGCTTCACTCTTCTCAGGCCGCTAAACAAATGCCTCGCCATTATTCCCAACCGCGTGAACTCAATTGGCAATCGCCTGTCCAGTAACCTGCCAGCGTCTGCCATCAAAAATATCTTCCACTGTCGCGCCGAGGGGAACCGTCTCATCAACAAACCGAGGCCAGTGGTAAAATTATTTTATTCTATCGTCCCTTCTCTCCATTTTCTCGTGGATAGACACAGAGCTACTCTCGGAGTGATAGCGGAACTTAAATGGCATGAGCGCGGGTTTCCCGTGGGTGGTACGCTCCCCAACGAGGTGAATGGGAATCCCCTTCTCTTCCGATTGTCTAATGTCGACAGGCTCGACATAGCAACTACCGGGACGGCCTTTCTCCCCGACAGCAACGACGTTCCTAGCGAGACCTCTTTGCGTTAGTGATTTGGACGACCGTGCCATGAATAAGAGCGAAGGTACCTCTCATCGGGATGCATTGAAATTCGTTCCCTTGAATAGAAACATAGCTGGTAAATCAAGCATGTCTCCACGAGTAGATTTCACTGATAATCAGCCTCAGCCACGGGCAAGCGTGGGAAATGGCACCCTGGGAGGCGGACGCCGAGAGCCTAACTGTTGTCTTTTTACCTTCCTCGGAAGCGCTCAACCCGTGGACCGTCTCAATGTCATCTGGAGGAGCGGTCGTTTTTTTCCACAAAAATGCTCAACAATAGGGATCGGGCTCTCGGTGCCGCCATAGAAATCTATTGTTAATGCAGGGGTGTGTCCATTGTGGATCGCGCGAAGGATATCATTGATAGGCTCATTCACTTTAAAGTATTTGATACCTACGGTCTGTCAATAATTCAAGTTCTCCCAACAGCCTGGCCAACGGCAGTTTTGAGATCTTCTGATTGTAAAAGGGAATCCTTCCTAGGCTAGAATTCAAAGTTCTCGTCAGGTGAAGGAACAAATGGGATAGGCTTCTGGCCGCGCCCCTGAAGCAGATGGAGGAAATTTTGCATATCCCGTGCATTGATGAGTTGAGCGTTGGCCTCTGGGTACTGGGCTAGAATCCTTTCAGCAGTAGCGGAAGGATCGCCAAGTCGGGGTAGTTTTGGAGTAGGGGTGTCTGTCCCTCAAGAGGAGTGAAGCGCTCCTCAATACGTCGAATAAAATCATCATTAAGCCGTTTTGAAGAGGGATCGACCAAGCGGGACCATGCTTAAGGTACATGAGTTTAACCATGCAACGGAAGACCTTGGCATCCGTCATGGCTTCGAGATCCACGGCCTCCCCTTTAGAATTTCAATTAAACCAACTCCCCCGAAAATCGGCATGCAGGTGTTCGATGATATAGTCACGGTTGTTTTTGAGCTCGATCAGATGTTTGGCTTTGTCAAGTGAGAAAATTGTGGGATCTAGCCCCGCCCTATAATGTAGGCGATTAGTTGAAAATGTTCAGGCAACAAACTCCGAATTGATACTCACCAGAGCCCGACACCACGGGTGGCAAGCTTGTAAATAGGCTCGACCATCTCCGACCGGATCGTTATGACAATACTGGCAGGACCCTTATAGATATTATCCAAGTCCTTATCATCCAACCCCTCTACTTCATAGATCGATTTCCTGGCTTAGAAAATAATACCCATTAGAATTCCCCTAATTGTATCACTGACCAAAGTACACCTACACTCAAGCTAGTATGTGCCTCATTTTACGGAGAAGAAGGTTTGTTCTATATCCGTTTCTTGCCTATTTCGGCCCCTTTCCCCACCTCCTTCGTCTCCAATTAGAATCCAACGCGTTGTCCATAGGCCTCCAGCGCTCCACAGATCTTGGGAGCATCAGTCCCCAGAGAATCCAGAATAGTGGAGATGGTGGTTGTACTGTCGATGGTGGAAGTGTTGGGAACGGCATTACTTCAAGCCTCGACTTCGATTACATCATCCTTCCTTAAAGGCTCCGCGGTAGGAAGCATACGGAACCTGCTGAAGAGGTAAACCAGCTTGAGAAGATCATCATCGATGGCCTTTGGGAAGATTGCTTCGATCATAACTTTCCCCACAACCACAATAGCTGAAATCCATGGGTGCGTAGATAGTCTTCCAAGGTGCTCGACCAAAGCCTCGCTATTATTCCCAACCGCATGGACGAAATAAGCAACCTCCTGCTCCCTAACTTGTGCGCGCTCACCGTCGAACACATCTGTTACCACTGCATCGAGCGGAGCTTGCTCTTCCACAAACTAGAGCGGGTAGTAAAATTATTTCATCGTATTGTTACATCGCTCCGTTATCTCGGGGATAGATGTAGAGCCAGACTGGTAGTGATGGAGGAACCTTTGTAGCAAGGGCGCGGGCTTCGCTAGCATAGTACGCTCCACAATGATGTCAATGAGAATTTCCTTTTCTTTAGGCATTCTAATCTCCGCAGTTTTGAAAAAGCAACCATCCGTGTAGTTTTTCTTCTTGATAGCAATGACGGTCGTAGCGGTATCAATTGCGTTCGTAATTTCGACGCCCATGACATGGGCAAGGGGGAAGATATGTTTCATCGGATTGTCTTGGAATTTGCTCCCTAGGAAGAAAACATCGCAGGTAAATAGCACAAGTCTCCACGAGTAGGTTTCACCGGTAATCAGCCTCAGCCACATGTTACGGTCGGGAAGGGCGCCCTGAAAGAATGGCGACGAGAGTCTAAATGTTGCCCCTCCACTTTCCTCAGAAACGGTGGACCTGTCAAACCTCCCAATATCATCTAGAGAAGTGATCAGCTTAGCACTAGAATTCTCAGCAATAGGGGTCGGGCTCTCGGTACCGCCATAGAAATCCTCGGTGAACGGAGGGACGTGCCCATTGTAGATTCCGTCGATGATATACTCGATAGGCTCATTGACTACTTTAGAGTAATATCAACGTGGTACCAGGCCTATGCTTGAGGCAAGTTCTCGTACCAACAGCGTGGGAGATGGGGTGCCTTCGCCCTCATAGGTGGAGTCTTGTAAGGTGCTAGGAGCTAGTGAAATGTGGGGGTAAGTTTGGTAAGAATGGCAACCAATCCAGAAATGGATGGTGGGGTGTCGGACGTGATATGATGGAATGAATCCCAAGTTGATGCAAATGCAGTAGAGGTAAAAATAGTCTGAGGCTGGCCAGTTGCATCTGCTAGCGCTTCTCGGAGTTCCCCAGGCTTCTTGGCGAAGGTTTTGCAAGTTACATAGTAGTAATGCGCCAAATGAACCAGCCCAATTAAGAGGAAAGACACAGGAACAGAACGGACATAGGTAGGATCAGGTTCCTTGTCGAGGAGGAATTCATTTGTGTGGGGTAGCAATTGGGCTGCAAACAGTTGGCGAAGCTCGGCTGCGTTATAATAAAGGGTGGTTGGGATAAGGAGGATGTGCTCTAGTGGCTCGTGATTGAGAACAAGAGGGTGGAAGTGCGATGTAGAGTGAGGGGTAGAGAGGCTCGTGGGAGTTCCTGGTATACCGTATATTATGGAGATTGCCCGACAAAGGGGAATCGGTTGGGCTCAATAGAGATTCTTTACTATCGGTAATCAGCACAACTCTCCAAGAGCTGGGCGGCGAGGAAGGAAGAGGTATACAGTAGGCAGAGGGGTAAAATGGAATTGGTGAGGGGAGAAAGCAGTCCGGCCAGGCCGACCCAAAGCCTGGCCGGACTGGCCGCTTGCGAACACTGATGTCAGCATACCATCTTAGAATATGTTGGAAGGATGTCGGTAGGTTTGCCTTAGTGTCAACCACTCCGTGAAGAATGCGAGGAGTGGGGCTGACGTTTCACTGTTTGGAGAGAGCGGTGAAGGAAGCGTTGAATGAAAGTAGGGGAATACAAAGGGAAGGGAAAGTGTGATCATAGTCAGGAGACTCCCGGAAGAGTCTCTATCATTTTTGTATTTAAGGGTTCTGTCTACCCCCAGTTGTAAGAGGTGTAGGTCACTACATCTTTTAAGTCTGTCTTTAATACATATCTTCCTCCGTTACCCAAAAGCACACTTTTTCCCGCCACATACAGCCTATTCCCTGTCAAATTTTGTTGTTAACAACCTCTCAACCCGGGAGAGGTCTCCACAGCCTTCCTTGCATTCGTCGAATCGATGATGCGTCTGGTTGAACAGCGGAGCGTTCGCCACCCATCATGTGTGCCCCTTTCCCCATTACTTTTGTCACCATCAGAATACCCTTCTCCCAGCATGATGTCCTCGCCAGCCATGATGAACAGCTGGTCGGGGCCGCGTGCGAACAAACAGCCACTCCCTCTGCCGTGTTAAGGAAGATTATAACCCCGGAGGGACCGTTAATAACCCTATCTCTGGAGGTTTCAAGCTTCTCCGTCCCCTCCGGGTATTCAATTTATATCTCTTTCCTCGACTGGCCACGACAAATTTAGAGTTAGGCGCTCTTTTTACCGTAGCTTTTGTTCATTTTTTCTCAACTTTTCTTCTTCTTTGTTTCCATTCTTGGAGGGTTTCCCTCAGGGTTTAGTTTTTGGGCCTTGGGTTGTTCCTCATTTGTTTTTAATTTTACATTTTGGAGGTTTCACATCTTCGAGCCCCCGAGCTGGGGGTTGTTGGGTAGATTGATATATATATTAAATTTTATCATGATTAAATTTTAACAATGGGCAGTTTGAATATGTTTCGCGGTGATAGTGGTCCCTAGTTTACGGTTTCGCCTATGTCACCAGCTATCACTCAAACCCCGATTGCGCTATTCGCCCATACCCGACTCACGTACTCGGTTTTCTGTCTGATTCGTTCCCTTTTTCAATGTCCGTATCCACGGGAATCCTTGCTATTTGCTATTTCTGGAGGAAGCTTTGTCCTGGGGTTTAGAGATAAAAGGTCTTGAAAAGTGCGAGTGCTTTGATACGATTGTATAGGATCAGGCTTCAGGATGTGTTGGATCTCATTACCTGGTATGCACGATTCTTTTAGCTCGCCAAAATAAGGTTATCTTGGGCTGACGAAGACAGCGAACTAAAAGGGTTTTTTTGGTAAACTGAAGCCTGAGTATTAGGGATATTCACAGTTACAGTGTGCCATGGGTTTGGAGACATATTGACATCTTTGAGGTTAGCGTATCCCAATCAGTGTCAAACAGGGGACAATGAGCACGGGACCAGCGTGGCAACACAGGTATGGTGCCGGCGCCCTTGAACCTACTCTCAAACAACCAACGCTGACCAATACAACTACCGACAACACCAGTCAGGATTTCTAATATTCTTTCTGTAAAGCTTTCTTAATAATTAGTAGTTATTGGAACCTATTTAGAGAGGGGTTTTTGCTTTAGTATTTTAGCTAGGGCTATAGAGGCCTTCGAGGTTTTTCTAGGAGGGAGAACCGTCGTGCCTGCACATTTCGTATGAGGCAAAAGGTTTTGGTGAATAATGCGCTGAAAGAATTCCGGATTAGGTGCGGCATATTATACCACACCAGGATACAGTACCCTAACTCACTGAGAACTTTCCAGGAACCGTTTGCTGAGGCGGTATAAAAAAATACCTTAGATGCCCGGGTTGCAGGAGGAAAAGAAAATTCGGGAGTGCCTTCCTCAACATTAGCTCCAACGACAACAGATAGCGTTTCCCAGCGAAACATTTTATAGTGCCAAATATTGTTTTCAGGAATTGGGGCTTACCGGCGCAGTTTACGGTAAAGTTTCAGCCGTGCACAACACTGTAACCTAGAGTATTACTCGGACAAGAAGGAATAAATTAGTGCGCAATTACAAAGGGTATGAATACAGGGTTTCCAGCGCCTTCCACAATCTCTTTCTTCGCATGGAATCCCTGGTAACATATAGCATACTAGAGAAATCGTTCTTTGGAAGGGATAATATGGAGAGAGTAATTGGCAACTTACAGATTAACTGAAAGTGTAAATAGGTGAGACATATTTCGGCCACCATCGAGTGAGTTGTGGTGAGCCCGGTGAGGTGAGCTAACGATCCGCTGGAGGAGTGAAATACACATCAGCGCCTCCATTCTGAGTTTCACTTTGCTTCCTTTCCGCTCCCTTATGCGGCTTAATGTTGTGCTATATGCATCATCCATGCCCATGCCGCTGGCAATCTTTTGAACTGTTTGTCTCTAATAATAATATATTGTCACATCTTCGAACGCTGCATCCATAGTCAGAGGAGTAAGAAGAAATACAGATGTCATTATTAGCCGATAACCTCCTATCAAACCATCTACGGATATTACATACACCCCCGGGGCCCTGTCAGGAATAATTCTAAGAATACCGGTCTCCAAGTCCGTATCCATCGCATCTAGTTCTGAGCTCTTTTCTAGCCTCATAGTGATAGATTGCTGAGTCTCTTCTTCTTAAAATTATGAGCGGAAGTGTGTACCGTTTGAACGAGAAGTGTATCGAGGAAATGAAACGAGTATACCAAAGACGGGCTTGTAATTCTGTGA
The DNA here is from genome assembly GCA_003521225.1 of Tuber microsphaerosporum. Lineage (NCBI taxonomy): Eukaryota > Fungi > Ascomycota > Pezizomycetes > Pezizales > Tuberaceae > Tuber > Tuber microsphaerosporum. Next base: position 26,802 of record QOVD01002044.1, read on the forward strand.
CGTAATCTCCCTACATTGGTGGCCAGAAGGCTACTCTTTAAATACATGAATCGAGGACAACTCTTCCGGGAGTGTCTTACACATAATCAGACCATGTCTCTCCTTTCTCACGTAATTGCTTTACCCCGCTTTGCTACCCCGATTTCCCCTCTCTGCTTCCCCACCGTGATATATCTTTTCCCCTCAGTTCTGCGTCCTTCACCGACTACCAGACTGCTGTGAATCCTCCAGTGTCCTTCTCGCATGTTCTAACAGAGTGTGTGAAGGGTCTCCGGAGGGCGCCGGTGATTAACAACCCTTCTTAGCTGGGCTCTACGGGCACCAGATCGGGGTATCTGGGTCGATATTTCTCCATTCCTCTCTAATGCGTGGCCTTCAGGTTACGAATAGCCTAGCGTTTAGGCATTCTCGCATAACGTAGTGTAAATAGTGGGTCGATGTTTTGTGGAAACTCATCTAAAGTGTTAATGCACGTATATCTTCGTCGCAAATGTGAGAGAGATTTGACAAATATTTGGCATATTCCAGGGAGCCGGAGTATCCTACTATCAGCCACTCTCTTCACTTACTCAAATGCCTCCTTTATTACCTCCTAAATCTGCTCTACCCAGGCGACAAGTCGCTTCAAAAGCGCTTCGAACAGACTAGCTATGGAGAGCTCTTTATAGGTATGGAAGTTGGAAACACAGAAGCGACAGCCAAATTGCCCCCATCAATCAAATTGTATAGCATATCTATTAACAGAGAGCCAGTGCTCACAGGCTTAGTTTTGCACGATATTTCAATAGGGCTACTTTCACACACCTCAGATATGTCTTCTCCACCCCTTACCCCCCTAAACAGAATAACAGAGGATTGACATCCTGACCTTCGCCGGTATGCCACCTCCGATACTCGTTTGTTTGGAGAAACGAGTCTCCTAGTCTATCCACGCCGCTCTCACTCACAGCTCAGTGCCTTTCCCAGGGTCCCAAGGGGGACAACCATTCTAGAATCTAGCGCTTCTTTTCCGGCACCGATATCTCGCGGTTATTCCACACATTCTTATAATTATCGGTCACATACCAACGCTGCTGTTTATGGCAATGGCTGGGTTTCGATATCCTGCCGAATCTATCTTGCCTTGTTTATCGTTCATCTTGTTGGTGGTCCGGTTCGTGGATTGGATGG
>QOVD01002047.1:0-35996 GCA_003521225.1 Tuber microsphaerosporum
AGGTAGGTAGGTAGGTAGGTAGGTAGGTAGGTAGGTAGGTAGGTAGGTAGGTAGGTAGGTAAATATATAAGTATAGAGCATAATTATGATTATACAAGAAGGAAGGAAGGAAGGAGGTAATACACAAAGAGTCGACAGTATAAAAAAATAAAATAAAAATAAAAACAAGAGGAAGCAAAGCAGTACCGGCAATAGCGGGCAAGCATAAGGTTTTCGTCTGTTTTTTTTTATTATTATTATTATTGCCGTTCCGGCTTTTCTCGGATTGGAAATAGTAGATTTTTTTCCCGCTCCACTCAACAACCCACCCTTTTTCCTCAAACCCAGCCGGGCAAAATATACATATATATAAAGAAGAAAAAAAGAACACTTCTTTAATCCCTCCCTCAAAGCACAAAAAAAAGAAAATTTGAACTCCAATTCTCCCAGCCCAGGCTTTAAAAACACATGATGAAATAGATAAAGTTTTGTTTTCCCAGTGAAAAGAAAGGAGGCGACAGCCGCACATAAAAGTGTCAAGGAAAAAGTTATCCGTAACCATGAAAAAAGGTGAAGAGAAGAGAGTAGTTGAAAAAACTGATGAAAACAAGATAGCCCCCCAAGAACCTAATAATGAAATATGGATGACTAAAGAATTCATACATGAAGTGACAACCCGTGACATAAGAAAAGAGTAAATGAGACTAACGTACACTACTACTCAACGAAGTCATCCTCTGATCCTTCGGCGCAGGAGGAATCCCGACTGGTTCCGTAACAAGCTTTGACGAGTTGGTCGCCGGAGGCGGCGGCGCTGTTGCAATTGACAACGTACTCGATGTAGGGTCAGCAATGTTTGTAGGTTCCTCCATTAACGGCACCTCAGATGGTTTGGACAAATTTGTCAAAGTCGCAGGACGCTCATTCGTAGCTTTTACACTGAATTTCTCGTCACTCTTCTCAACGGGATCTGTCCTGTGCTTTCTTTTACCATAGTCTTTCAAACTTATCTTTCTCGTCTTTGTTGGGCTGGGATTGACCATGTTGCTATTTGGGGCGGGTACTGACGAATTGACATAGTTGGAGAATATTGTCAAAGATGGCTGGGAGGCAGAATGGGGAGTTGAAGGTAACGAACTTTGCGGGGTGGGTGTCGATAGTCCATTGACAACCCCTGAGCCAGATGGCAGCTGCACCTGTAAATTAGAGTTTCTATATCCATTCACCCGCGGCTTGTCCTGTGGCAAATTCAGCCGCGTTTTTTCCGAGGATTGCTTCTCTTGAGCAGGCGTAGACTGAGTTGATGACGGCTTATCCGAATCAGTAGAAAAGAGATCTGCCAGTGCAGGACCGGGAGGCCGAGATGACGAGGGTAATTTAGTAGCGCTAACATCAACCATAGTAACGGGCATGTCAGGCGTAAGAGTAGCTTGACTCGATAGAGAGTTGGTACACGGAGTAGGCAAAGTTGCTGGGGGTAAAAGCACGTCTAAAGATCCCTTTGCATCTGGAGAAGATGAGATTGTTGTACCCCGGGCGGACCCACTGCTAGAAAGTCTCGGAATTTTAGGAGAGGGTATGTTTTCAGGGTCCTGGGAAACTGCACCAAGTTTCCTTTTTTTATCTTCTAACACAGCTGCAGCGGCTTCTTCTCTATCTCGAAGTAAACTCTGCATCAACCGCTTCCGAAGAGGTAATCGTGGTGGTCGGGGGGGAGCTTTCACGGCAGCCGGTGACCACCAATGAATTTCTTCTTCGATAGGATCTGTTTGTATTGCTCTGTCTTCATACTGCGGGGGTACAGGCCTTGCGATAGTCTTAATAGCATGCTTGAGCGTATCGGATCCTTGGGCCAATTGACCGACTGGAGAATGGGATGCTGTTCGGCGGGCTATCCTCTCATCCGAACTGACAGGAGAATCCGACGATCTCCGCCCAACACCGACATCAGTTACAGAGTATTCCACAAAACCCTGATTTGGGCCAGATCCTGTTGTAGGCGGTGAGTATAGCGATTTCGGGTTGGGGAGCATATTCCTCTTACTTGAATCGGCTACTTTTATCGAATCTCTAGTATCGATACCCATATTATGCAAAGATGATGTGCCAGTGGTAAGCGAAACCGTGCTATTTCTCTTCCTCCGCTTCGCAGCCTGAGGTTGTTGCTCCTCTTGTTGCTGCTTCTCTATCCGTGACAAGACATCCTTGAATTTTCTAGCCTCACGTCCGGTCATCTCACCCTGCTCGACAGCAACATCTTGAAGCATTGACGGTGTAAGATCACGACTTCTTGGCTTACTTCGTGATAGTGGCGGTGAAACTGATCGACTTTCTTCGTCTTCCTCCTTTTTTAATGGAACAGACTGGCGGTCAGGGCTTGGCCGTTTAGAACTAACCATCGACTCGGTGGATACATTGGTCCTGCGTTGCTTACGTGAATTTCCGTTTCCGTTGGGGGGCTTGCCAGTAACCGTTTCGCCATCAGCCACCCTCTTGATTTGTTTAATGAGGCACTCTTTTCCCTCCAAGCAAGCGCAATCTCCCATCTTGTGAGTCGGCTGCTGTATCCAAACCGCTAACTCTTTCAGATGCTCACTGCTTAGCCGATGAATGTCAAACCCCTCGACAAATCGGCGAGACTCAAGAGCTCCACTCCAATCCCAGCCCACAGTGAGTTCAGTGCCGGGCTTCAGCGCCTGGTTAGCAAACAAACCAAAACATATCTCAGAATGATCAATGACGACCGTCTTGAGTGTTAGGTTCGGACGACAACTTCGCCTCACAAACCGTGCTTCCGATCCGTACCGTCGAGCATCCACGTAAACAGGGAGATTCGGATGAAACAGAACGTACGGCTTCGGATGATTCCAAGAGGAATATTGATTTGCGCGGTCTTTTTTATAGGATTCTTGGAAACCAACCTCCCCTTTGTAGATGGTAATCAGATCACCTTGGATACAATCCGCTCCGAGCAAAAGACGCCGTCTGGAATGTTCGGGATTAGACCTAGAATTTTCTGGGAGAACCTGAGGGGATGCTTTCGGTAAGCCGAGGGAAGCTAGCTCTTGTCGATTAAGGTACACGTGTCGTCCGAGGGGGTTGGGCACATCCGGGCTGGGCACAGGCATTACCAGAGAGTGGAGGAACTGCTGGACATCGGCACCGGTATATTTGTTCGGGCTGTTACCCAAGTCAGTGAATCCTTCTCTGAGACATCTTGTCGGTTTCTCAGGGTCGGTATCACTTTCTGTTTCGCCGTTACGGGCGGACGGAGTTTCAGGGGGGACATTTGCATTGGGGACATTGATGAGGATAGCGTGATGGGCAACGGAAGGGTTAAGTCCAGCATTATTATTTGGCTGGGCAGAGACCCGGTGGCCTCTTTTCCGTGAGGGTTGCTGCATTTCCTTCGGGCTGACTGATTTGCCAGGTCCTTGCATACCAGTCTTCTCCGTAGATGATGAAATCCTTCCTGGCGTGATGCCATTTGTACCGTTCGCAAGCTCCCTCTTTTTGTGAGACGTTCCAGCCGGTCGCTTCTTCTTGTGACTCCTTTTGGCCTGCTCCACTTCCCTTCGTTGTCGCTGAAAATCTTTGGCCTTTTGAACATCCATAGAACGTGGAGAGTTTGGAGAGCATTTAGGGCAGATGTAGGCCTCGGGCAGATTGTCCCTGTCGAGTTGAATGCAAACAATATGCTGCCATTTATCGCATTTGTCGCAACATATCGTGAATCCATCATCATCAGATATTTCGCAGATGCAATCGATTTCACCGGAGGCGTCTGCGGCGTCTTCAGGGGTAGTTGTCGAGTTTGTAAGGGAGGGAGGCTGCGAAGGACCAGGAGTCGATGGAATAGTAGGGTTCTCGGTCATTATCCTGCGTAAAAACAGCCTCTCTGCGGCTTCTTCTTCGAGGGGATTTGTCGTCTTCAGCAGTAATCTGGTTTGAGACTCATGTCGTAGAAGGTAGCAGAGAGGGGTTGAGAGATGGCGAATTTAAGGAGGAAATGTCGAGTTAACTGCCGACTCCGTCAGCATTGCCATATCGGACGGAGGGCAAGGATATCTTTTTTTTTTTTCCCTAGAGCAGTCCTCTTCCTCCGTACAGAGAAGAGTAAAAAGGGGTGGAGGGCCGAACGAAACGAATAGGGAGCGAGGATAGAGCTGACCTTATAAAAAGATTTTCGGGTTCAAGGGCAGGCGTTCCGAGCCGACCAAAAGCCCCCCTTTACTAATTTTGCTTTCTGGTTCACTGTTCGTGGCGACGATGAGGAGCGGGGGCAAAGGTGCACGCGCGTGTTTGTTTCGACCGCAGACCCGGCAAAATCGATGACGAACTAGGGTAAAATCGATGAGCAAAGAATCCAGCGGAGAGATGAGAAGCAGATGTATTGTGGTAGGTAAATGGGCTTTCGAGTCAGCGAGATTTACTCTTTGTTCAAGCGCCAACACCAAATTCGGAGGAAGAGACGATTTTCTTGGAGATGATGGCAACGATGAAGAAGGATGAATCGCCCTCTCCTATTTAATTTTTTAATTCCTAGCGGGAGTCGATTGCTCTTGCGTGTTAGGTTGGACAGAAACGCTGTTTAAAGATGAGGGCAGGGTGTAGACGGGAGGGATGGCAGGCCGTTGAATGAGTGAACGAGGAAGAGAGGGAGGGAAGATGTGGGTGGTGGTGGAGCAAGAAGAAGGTGGAGGAGGAGTAAGTAGGGAGAGGATGAAGGGTAATGGGAGGCGAGTGAGCAAGGAGGGGAGCAGCAGAGGTAGGTAGGAGGAGTACGACTCTGTGAAGGGAGCGAACAGAAGTGTGTGAGGAGGGAGGAGAATGAGTGAGTGAGAGCGAGAGGGAGAAGGTGAGAGCGCAGTTGTTGCAGGAGCAGAAGCACCAAAGCAACGGGCGAGAGAGAGACGAGCACAGGAAGCAGCACCGAGCAGCAGCAGCGAAGCAACAGCAGCGAATGTGGACAGAAGGGGGAAAGGGCGGATGGGCAAAGTGAACCACGGCTGGCTGGGCGAACAGTGGGAAAGTGAGTTTGAATGGAGCGAACGAAAGACTTACCTCCAAAATCAATATTTGGAAATCATCTAGCCCTTTTGGGAAGCCTTAGCTGTAATAAAAAAAGGAATAAATTCTCAAAATTCCCCGTCTCTGCTATTTTATGTGGGAATATGTACGGATGTGAGTAAGTCCAAATTTCCCCCCCTTCCCCCCAACACCAGAAAGTGAAGGGGGGAAGGAACATCGATATCGAAGCTGTGCAGGGGCGGCATCCTGGCAAAGACCTTTACCTTTGGCTTGCTCTCCCGACGGCGTCTCTGATGCCAGACGAGAGGTAGGATAAGTATGCAGGCCGTATAGATGGTAGATGGCTCTGCCGAAGCCGAGTTAGTGGGGATGATGGAATGAGAAGTGTACGAGGTTGAATGAAAGGAAAGTGACGGGCAACAGAACAGAGGAAGCGATGGAGAGAGAAAACGGCGGTCAAAGTAACAGGAGAAAGGTAGGTGTCCTTCCAGAGTGATCCCTCACCCCCTCATGTCGGTCTCTGCGACAAGAAGTTCTCTCTCCCTCAGGCCTGTGTGGCCTCGATTTGTACCCTGTATGTATGCTCCGTTGGGAAAAAGGAAAAAGGAAAAAAAGAAGGTGGTGTGGGGGGAACGAAAACAAATGAAAAAATTGCAGTACTTTGTACGAGCAGAAAGGGAAAAAAAGGAAAAACAATTGTATGGACCCCAAGAAATCAGGAGCTCGAAGGGAGGACAGGCGCTTTCTTCCTTGTCGCCTTCCTTCCCATCGTCAAGATGAGCTAGAACAACCTGGGGGAAAGAGCGCTGATTTCTGATTCAGGGAGAGAGAGAGAGGGGAATAAAAATAAATCAAAGGGACTAACTTACCACCAACCACCACCACCACCACCACCATCACCACCACTTTCTCCCACCCACCCATCACCTTTTACCCAAGTGCACCACCCATACCGGTAGGGTACCATAAATCCATCATCATCACCGCCATACGAAGAGTCAGAGGCAAACAGGGATCTTGGTACTTTCCCCTCCTCAACCTCCAAAGAAGCAAAAAAAAAATGAGGAAGGAATGAACTCAAATGAAAAAAAAGTAATGAAATATGTTCAACAAAAAGAACAGAAAAGGGAAGCAGCGCTCTACCTTTGGAACCACATCAAACCTCAATGAATGGTTGGTGCGGGGTTTCGCATTCCGGCCAATTGTCGTGCCGCTTTCGTTCCCTTGGCTTGCTTCAACTTGTACTTGTATTCCCCCCATGCGTCCTGATGGTCTCGCTAAGGTCACTGGGGGACCAGTGGGCAAGCAAACCACCAGTTACAATGAACTTCACCCCCCCCGAAAAGCAAAACTCTCTGGGAAGGTTTTCTTTGCTTCCATCCTGCCCGTTCAGTACCCCGATTCAAATGATCTCACACTCTCATGCCCACAGAAACCTTCCGAGTGATTTTGTTTAGGATGATGATGGCGATGATGATGTCGACAAGGTAATTCGTGGATTATCGTAGAAATGAACTTTTCCTGTTGCGGCGAGAGAGCGGCTGAAAATTTCAGTAGTGAAAGCGTGCTCGAGTAGAGTGTCGTATTTACTCGATAAATCCACCATCGGGCTTCTCAACAGAAATCACTGTTTAAACCACAATAGGCCTAGCAGAGTAGGTTAACGAACTGACTAATACCAGTTAATGAGATCCTGTTAAGCTCAGCTCAGCCTCCCCAGGCTATACTCCGTCTGGAAAACACTATTCCTTCCTGGGGTGTTTTGTCTCGGATTGTGAGAGCTTGGAGGCCTGCGGCCTGACCGCTGACGGCGGATTTATCGAGCAAATACGGTGCTCGTACAGAGGGTGCTGTAGCTCAGCCCCCAACAGCTATTCTCGAACCGCATCCGGCCCTTGAATAAAGGGGGGGAAAGATTGGTCGATAAGGAGATGTGGCCTCCTTCTCTCTCTCCAATAGCCTCAAAGCTGCAGCAGCCACACGGTCAGCGTCGGGTACTGCGCAGCACAGTACGGTATCGAAAAATGTTCGAAAGGGTGCCTTCATTCTCGATTCCCACGCCCTAATGTACTCTGTCATTCGATAGTCCCTTGTAAACTCATAAAAAGGGCCTTTCATGCATATTTTTTGCCCACCACTACACTCCTTGGGTTCGTACTGGAACCCCCATCAGTATTCCTGAGCACGCCCAGTCGTACTCCCTCTCTCTTGTCCAATCACTTGGTATCACTCGAAATTTCGTTCAATCCGGCGCGCCGGGGAGTGCCAATGCTTTATCCCCAAAAGCCTGCAGAAATCTCTCCCACCCCTCCCTCCTCCTCCATCGATAGGAGTTCCTTGCTGTATGATAACCACTGTATGGCCGCGGTGTGTGCTGCAGTCACCATTCCTTTTTGATTTCGATTAATGTATTTATTTATTCTTTACGTATCCTGGATCAGGTTTGATTAATCCCCATGGGGGGGCTGCGCATCCTATTATGCAGGAATCAGCAAGTTGCCGATGTGGAATCTCGCTGGCTGGGTCCCTCCCCTTTTCCCCCCTTACAGCCACATGCACACACCGACAGCCTATGCACGAAGCCACAACCAGGCAAGAGAATAAAATACCGGTATTTCTCTGCGAATGAGGGTAGCGTAAAATTCATCATAATGAAATCTTCACAAGGAAGGAAGCTGAGGCCCAACCCCACTCTCTCTCCTATTTCGGCATTTACTGGGGGAGAAGGACGCTCCGAGGTTTGGGTCATTACACCACGACGAGCGTTCCAGAGTAAAAACTGCAGGGGTCAGTGTTTTAGGCGTCTTTCTGTTGCTGTATCTTGCCTTGATGTGTCGTAGTTTCTCTCCGCCTGCGCTCGAGAACGCCAGGCTGCCCACAATATGGTCCTGGAGTCAGGTGGGTTCATGTCGGCATCTTTCAGCGCATGGGCCAAGTGTACCTGGCTTTTCTGAAAGCTTATATCGCAGCCCAAGCACAACTTCCCACATGTAATTTATTCGATCTACACCGGGGTTAGATGGGTTTAGGTACCGTGGGTTCCGTCATTCTTGTGGAACCTACTTTCTGTGGCCGTTTTTTTTTGACGCAAAGTGCAAGTCATAATGTCGCACTCGGCCAAAGGCATCTGTGCTTGTACTCTGGAGGAGAAGTGGCTGGGTAGAGCTGGAAAGTGGTGAGAAAAGGAGGCTGCATGTTGCCTGTCTACGGTACGGTAGGGCGACACCTTTCTTTCTTTCTTTTTTTGACTTTGATCCTTGGAGTGGTCATGGGGTCCGCACAGGGTAATGGCTTCCGACTGAACACGTTGGGAGCACCGATACCGGTAGCTCACAATACCGGTATCGGACGAAGCTCCCTTCACCGGACTCAAAGGATATCTGGCTGTTTAACCTCACCCACCCCTGGTTTGGGCTACCAGTTCGTGGCTTCATCGAGTTCCCTTCTCTGTTACTATGCATTTCTAGCGGGGCTTATCGGTATTCACCCCTCACTTTGTTTCTTTCTCGCAGAAATGTTTCATCGGGCTAAGAAGTGCTTGGCACCCTACGGGAAGCGGGATGCATGATGGCGTAACAAGTTGATCACAGTGGCGAGGATGCTTTGTGATATGAGATAGGGGGACGATAGGGATAAGAATATTGATATGATGCAAATCATCTAACACTAATATAACTCCCTAAGCTACGGGAAGGGAGTCCACATATGCCTTTCGGTACGTATTCTCGTCGACCTCAGGACTTCGGTTCAAAGGAGTCCATTTGGGCTAGGTTTCGCTATTATTATGGTGGACAGAGATGGTGAGAGAGGGAAAGAACCTACCTCCTCACGGAATAGTCGCATCGCCTTGATATACTATATTCTCATTGGCATCAGCGGGCCTCGAGAACCAACGACTTTCTGGAATGGTGGGATTATACGTTATTTTTATCAGTGGTAAACCTATGGTAGATTCCTGCTGGGAGGATAATCAAATCGCCTTTGACCACTCTAATCCTCACCCAGTGGTCATCCTTGGATCGAACATCAAAGAAACCCTCGCCGTCCAGGATATATCTTATTTCCTCATCTTCGTGTATGTGCTCGTTGAAGAAGATCTTCACTTTGTCCTCGTAGATATCACCTAAAGCACTCGGGGATATAGTGCACTCATCACGATTCTTATAGCCACGCTGAGCGGCAAGAGCGTTCACATCATCAACGGAGTCGAAATGGTGAGTTAACACACCGATCTGATTGAGGGTGGTTTCGGAGACGACGACTCCCGAGTCGTGGTCCTCGCTTTGATCCTCCTGTAAGGAGTAGGCGTAGTTAGAAGAGTTTACCTTCGTCCACGGAATGCCTTTACTTCATTCCTTCGTAAGGGGAAAACTGACTGTGCTATTATCGTATTCGTAGACCTTCATAATAGGATTGGTTGAGATGAAGTTTTATGATAGGCTATAGGACAGAAAATGGATGGGATGTTGGGGTCGGATGATTGTGTTGAGGAGAGGAGGAGGGCGGAGTTTTGTGGGGAGGGGCTTCGCAGCGTGCCATCCTAGCCCTTTTGACTCCTTGGGTAGATAGCCGTCTTTATGTTGTTTCCACCCGTGTAAACCCGCACTGCGTTTTTTTCTTCTTACTAATAATTGATTAATTAGCAGAAGGCAGTCAGCCAGTTTTTTTTGTCTCGTCGGATCCTCGGATTTATTTGTAAAATACAGGAGGATCCACTAAGTTACTCTCGCCCAATCAACTTGTATTATTGCTAGATGTGAAAAAGGCTCTGATGGGCAGCTGAGTGAGCTTTTCAAGGTTTATTTTCCTAGTGCTTCTACAATACCGTTACACCTCATCACACCATGGACGTTCCTTACTTCCGCTGAGAGGTAACTTAGTGGTTTCTCATAGGGCGTGGAGGACTCCACCTCTTCAATTTCTATAGCCTTACTACTGGATGCTATTGTCGGGTAAGCGTAGCCGGCCATGACCCCGAAGAGGGGTAAGCGCAGAACCGAAGCCCCGAAAAAAGCGCAATCTTCAACAGGGAGGAAAACAGATGGGAAGAAGCATGAAAAGGCAGTCATCGAGGCTATTTTGAAATTATATCTCTTATAGCACTGCTGGTACTCGAGCACTCGACGATGGTCTTTGCTTGGGCATTTGGCAGTCGCCAATGGTGCTCGCTTGCGTATTTGGCGGGTCTTGTGTTTTTTTCGACAGCAGACCTCGGGATGCTGTAGGGTGGTGCAGGCGTGTTTGTGTGGTAATAGTATGATATGATACTGTACCGTACGAGTAGGTGCTAGCCCTGGTGTTTTGTCCCACGGGGGGGCTATCCTAGCACATTTACGAGGCTCCAAGTTCAGTGGCTAGGTATGATCGTGAGAATCTTGCGTGTGTTTGTGGTGTTGAACCCCACTCTGACCTTCCTAAACAGGAAGGCGAAAAGCGGGGTAAGAGGATCTGTATTGCGGAGTTTCCATTTCGAAGTTTACTGTTGAACCAAGATGGATTGAATAATTGCGCTCAAGCCACTCTGCGGCTATGGGGGTTTCACACTTTACCCTCTGATATCGCCCTGATTGGTTTGAACATCCCTTATTAAAGGAATACGGTAGGCTCATTCATAGAAGGTTGACCTACTGGTGGTAAATCAAGGGATTTGAGTTTCGCCAAGTTGACAATAAACCGCCGGTGCTGCTTCTTGGAGTTTTGAGGTCGGGAAAAAACGGTGCCTGAACACAGGTTGAGGTCATACTACCGGTAGGATTTTTCCGCCAATTGTTGTACTGTATGGCCGGCAGTTTCCATGAAGTCTGCCGATGCCACCAACTACCGTATGATACTGCGGCCCTACTTATATCTAGCACGTGAATGACCTTCGAGTTTGAGGCTATTCATGCTATCATAGTGGGGGAAATAGTAGGTAAACCCGATTAAATCCAACCAAAATTGACCATACGGAACGGATTGCTGCTGATTGGGAAAATGAAGTCTAGGGTATCGTTACGTCAATACCCATTACAAGTATCAAAAAGGTGCAGTACGGTACTGCGTAAGTGCATTCCCTGCCTGAAGAGTGACCTCACCTTCTCGAATGTTTGCTTGAGAATTCATCCCTTAAACCCGTTCCGGAAATTGGCTTTTTCGACCTCCGAATTTCAAGAGGCAGCATCAATGGTTTAACCTCAGCTTGGCGAGACTCAATCAAATTCATTGATTGAACAGGCTAACTTTCTGTGAATGGGCCTGTTCCCTTAATAGGAGATGTGCGAACCAATCAGGGCTATAGTCTTAACTATCGCTGTGCTAAAGGTACCTGACATTCGGTATACCGGTGGATGAATGGATAGCGCTCACAAGGCGGTTGACGATGTAGGGGGTCAGCGGTTGGCAGGCCACTTTTCCTGTTGAATTTTTACCCGCTTACCACCTCATCCCCCATCATCATTCCTTTGGCTCTGGAGATAGTCTAAATCCCAACATTTTTTGCTTGGGGGGTTCGGGCGAAACTGCTCAAGCAGCGGCCTTGCGAGCCTTACCGTACAGTATACTAGCGTGGGCTCCTTGAGGTCTCAAGAGAGTTGAGAACTACCGGTGTTTGCTCAAAGATTGGGTCTTCTGGACTGTGATAAGATAGGATAACTTAATGCACGCTAGATTTTCTCCAAACAGAGATTATTTGGGCCATTGAGTGCTTCATGCAACACCAGCTTGTGTCGCTTGGGCCAGTGCGTCAGTCTTGGCACCGGTCTTTGGGGCTCTTTCCCTTTTCCCTTGTCCCTTCCGTCCTTCCTTCATTCCTTCCGGCACGTCACATTATGGTATCGGTACGAGTACGAGTACCGGTATGCATTTTCTCGCCCTAGGGGAAAAGAATAAATTCTTCCACCACTTCACCCAAACTCATCCCTTCTACCCCCCGCCTCCTTCTCCATCTCATCGGAAGTGACAACTGTCCCCCCCTGCACACCCCACTCCCCCTGAGGAAAAGATGAGGAAATAAAAAGAAGATAAAAATAAAACAGGGAGACTGCTGGTTGGGAGGGGAGGGAAACAGGGGGTATCCTGGGATACCGGGAATTTTTCTATTGGTTGTGAAAACGGAAGTCAGGGCGTGCTTTTTTCCGGCACCAGCAGTTTCATTCGCAACAAGCCTCCTCATGAGCCGTTAGGGATATTTCATTTTGCATACAAATACGTGGGGAAATGCCATGTTGAAATTTGGTGTTGAGCAGTCATTTTGGTCGGGCATGCAAGGGGAAAGTGCAATTAATTATCGTCATCAACCATCACTCGATTGAATATATCCTGCTTCCGTTTTTATGGCTATGCGGCGCACAGCACTCGATGGGCGCTTTTTTGCGCTTTCGCATGTTGGGCGGCGCTGAAGTGTTGTTCTACCTGCGGGATGGCTAAGGTAGCTCATCTTATCATGCCTCGGGGTTTTTTCTCTTTCAATTTTAATTGTTACGCGGCGCGCTCTGGAGCTGCAGCGAGTGAAAGTTAGGGCTTGGACAACGGTGGTTTTATGTGGCACATGTCCCATTAGCGGGGGCAGCATGGGCCCCGGTAACCCTCTCACGATTCTATTAGCTACCCAAACCTCATTCACAAGCGAAAGCAATGCGATGCATGACGGACAGGCAAATCGCAATGACAGCTCGGTAATTGGTGTTTTGGATATAGCATCTGATCAGCATACATATTTTGTTCTCGTCCAAGAGACCCCCCACCCCATCTATCGGAAAACATGGCATAACTATTATATTGTTATCGGAAGTGTTCAGTGGATGGCGAAGATGTCGCGGTGCGGGTAGGAAGTGCTCGTTATTAGGGGTGTGTGTGCTGAGTTGGCTTTTGGACATTTTCCTGAGTGATGGGGAGTGAATATTATTGGGTTGTGGTTTGATGAGGAGGGGTGGGAGGGCCCGGTGCCGTGGGGATGAGGGCTTGGCTGCGGGGCGAACGCTGGTAATAGTCGGCTCAGGCCGTAGGGACGCAGTGTTGCGATTGAGAGTAGGGAGAGAGGTATCCGGGGCCTATAGTGATGTGGGCTGTTTTCTTGGTGAGGCACACCTATTATATTGCATGTAGGTGCTCTGATTGGGCGATGTTTATGGGCTCACTTCAATTGCCCATTCAATGGCCCTGAATGATTCTCCCGAATGGTTGATGAGAAAGTGTTAGCATAGTTGGCGATGATCCTTGCGGATACCCTGTGTGCTCCAGTGAGATGATGGCCTCACCTAGGCGCCCCTATCAAACGGGTAATTCAAAAGCGAGAGGGTGTCTTTTGTAAGGTGATGCCACTCACAGACCCGTTTACGACTAAGCACGAAAGCAGGCAAATTTTTCTATTTAGCGTTTATTCTACAAACTCTCTTTCACAGGCCACGTCTTGTACTATATGGCTATATAAACCCGTCTCCCTCATCCCTAACCCCACCGAAACCTGATAATAGACAGTGTGTTCTCCCGCAACTCCCCCAAAGCAGGAACCGGCACCGAAACTGAAGGTGTAGCGGCTAGGCTGTCGCGGTTTTCCGAACCGTTTCCGTCTATTCATAGTAATACTCCCACACTCTCCCACGCCAGATGCCCTACTCTAGGAAACCGCCTCCCGGCGAAGCCACTTCCCCCTCTTCTATTTCTTCTAGCATTAGCAAGGACTGCCCCGGGAATCCCCCACCAAAATCTCCTCTCTTTATAAGTGAGTAGAACTATATCCATACTTCACAACGTGTCCGTCCTTCCCCGTCAATCACGAGTATCACTATTGGCGAAAGTTCGCATTGTATGGGATGGGGTTATTTGGGAGGATGGAGGTTTGTAGGAGATGTCGGCGAGCATGGTTAGTGGGGTTACGCTGTGTGAGGGAGGAGCGTGCTCCTTTTTCTGTTAGAATCTTGTGATTGATATTTCTGGATTGCCTTGAGGTATGCTTGCGGGGGGGAGTATGGGTGCCATCCGGTTAGTCATCCCCTCTTCTCTCCCTTCCCCCCTAGGTACCCCTCCACTGCCTTTTATGCGGGATATAACAACCTGTGGCCCTTCCTTTATATATGTATATTTTATCTCTGCTTGTAATGTAATATCCACAAATCCAACTCCCTTGCCAGCCAATTTCAAAATTGCGAGTGATACTGTGTGATAACAGGATTCCACATCATCTCTTGCTGCAGGTCCCATTATCCTCGGTATATTATGTGATTAGTGTTTGGCACGAGCCGGTTCGAGATAGGCCGGACATTTGACTCAAGCCGGCTCAGCTTGTATGATTAATAGGCTCTAACAGCTCGGGGCTCCTGCCAGTAGGTGGGCTCGGTTAGGCTCATGATTTAGGGTGTCATGTAAAATCACTCGTGTCTGGGGAAGCGGAATTGTCGGAGGTCGCACACAAGAGGTCGGAGTCGAAGAGTAAAGTAATGAGACGTCAACTATGAGAGAAAGGAGAGATAGATTCTATCTTGCTTTTTTCGCCTATAGACGCGCATGAGACTGCGGTACTTATAGCAATCTGCAGCACTAACATACATCAATATGACTCTAGTCATTTCCTAGTTTCCCATGTCCCGAGTAGCATGGCCACTGGCCGAACATATCTGTACCGTACATCACACTAAAGTAATACTTCCGACAGGAATTTTAATGCTTACAACTTTGCTGAAGTGCAAGTTTTTCTATTATCCCCACTTCTGTTGGGCTACAGGTTGTGGTTTTTTGGCCATTTGTTTTACTGTCATTAGGCGAAAGTCTGGATGA
This sequence comes from Tuber microsphaerosporum, assembly GCA_003521225.1. NCBI lineage: Eukaryota > Fungi > Ascomycota > Pezizomycetes > Pezizales > Tuberaceae > Tuber > Tuber microsphaerosporum. The sequence goes on from QOVD01002047.1 coordinate 14,761, forward strand.
ATCGGCTTTCCTCTTTTCCTCTTGGGTGGGCTTCTCTCCCACACACAGGGCATAGGCTGCACAATACCCTCTTGTACTGCAATCTGCAGCAGCGCGAGATTCTGTTTCATCAAAACCCTTCTCTAGTTACTGTATCTCTCTTTCTTTTCTGAATACCGTGTTTAGCTCTTGTGAACTTTCTCATCTCTTATCGCAAAATCAATTTGCAAACCAGGTCTCTGGCCACTCCCCTCCTGCTTATCACACTTTAAAGTGACTTATTACAGCAGGCTGGTCTCTGTAGCTTGTGGTAATGCCAAGTATCGTACCCCATATCTCTCGGTAAGATTAACACTTGAGTTGGCATTGTATATCTACTGGAGCTTGGGGGGCCCGAGTTAGGCTGGAGCGAAATTTTCAAAATCCTTGAGTAGCTGAACTTATAGCAAACGAAGCTTCTGTAGTTTGGATACTGGTTTGAATTTGCTTCTGTAACGATTGCACTCTGGGGCTTTCTCCGAGTTGGTGCTATGGAGGAGCTTGATGGAGGTGAAGGAGTCGCTCAGTTGCGATGATGGTTGGAGGTGTGGAGGAGCATGTTCTTGAAGGTTGCTTAGCTAGGTAAAAGAAAACTTCTGCAAGCATAACCCCATGCATCCGTTCATGCCCCAGTGCGCTCGTACACCCTCACACATCCAGGATTCATTGCCCCCCATATCTGCGCTCCCTCGACGCTTCTGATGTTGGAACCTTCTACTGCTGGGATTGCCGTGCCGTCGGAGGTCGGGGTCAGATATGCTGATTAAAGCCATGATAGTAATTCAAGGTGGAGTTCTCGATAGATGGTCTGGCTACCACACTGGGTCTTGGGTTTGCCAGGCAGGGTGTGTGACCAATGCCTGAGGAACGTGACGACAACCTCCGGCCTCCACTTGCGGGAGTATTATACCGTATTATCGTATTGTCCGTCAAATTGACTAGCTTTGTACAGGGCTCTAATCTCCAGGCCATAACGCTGGGCCCATGATAAAGCCTAGTAGTAGGCAAAAATGGAATAGAAAGATTGTCTTAGCCCGTATAGGGGCTGGTAAACGAAAGTTAACACAATTTTCCTATCCATTTTTATTCAGTAGGCTTTATTAGGGGCCTGGCATCGTGGTCTGGAGATTAGAACCCTGTACGGAGGTGGTCGGTTTGACGGGGTAACACGGTAGCTTGTGATTTCCCGCTTTTAGTGGAATTGCATGTCTGTGCTTGTTGAGTTCCGGTAATAGGTTCCGGAGTTGGATGCAAGTGCGCTAATCTCCGTAATTAGGAATCCTAAGAGCTAAATTCAGGTTCCTCTGCTGTGTGGAGTTGGAAGTGCCAAGGGGGATTATTTAGGGGGGGGTGGCCGTGAGGGAGACTTTGAAGCCAATGGTTAACTTGGGCTTGCTTTCTTTCTTAATATGGGAGTTGCATTTTTTAGTCTTTGTGATACAGAGATGTCCGAATTCTCAATTGGGTGTAATATCTAAGATGTCGCTAGCACCCGCGGGCGCACAGTACCCTGTTTACCTCGGTCACTTGTATCTCTACTAATCCCGGCGTAGCAACACTTGATTTCTCATCCGGTTGAGATTGTCATCGGGAACCTAGTGCTAACAATTTTCCTGCCGAATAATTTGTGTGCTCCAGTTTCTTATGAGCTTTTGCTTAGTGAACGTTCGACCAATCGATGGGGGCAGAAACCTTTGCCGTTCCTCGGGCTTCTAGCAGGTTTCCATGGATATGCTAAACTAGAAGGCGTAGTAACGGGTGGAATAGCGTAACGGAGCGTAGGTGCCGTATCTCCGTACCGCATTCAAGGTTGGCTGGGTCCGGAAAAAGAACAACTTTTGGCGGGAAAAAAAGAGCATAGAGGCACGTCTCAATAGTAGGCGGTGGTTGGGGCGTTTGTTGTTCTATGTCGGAATTAAAGTAGGGTAACGGGTTAAGGTAGAATGTGGTAACTATGTGCTCAGCTATGCTTGAGTTGCTAAGCATAGACTACTCGAGTAGTGGCAGATGCAGCGGAATTGTAGATATTAGTTCCCGGGCTGGGTCTTGATGGGGTCTTGTGCTTGGTACTATGAAGGCAGATGGCCTGCCAATTGATTAGGGCTGCCATGAGATGCTCCTTGGCAAGAGGGTTATTATAAATCTGGAGGGGATAGCGGGCTTTAACCAAAGAATCCCCCACCATCACTGCGGGGTTAAACGGACTTGACGTGCCAGTGTTTGTAAGTTAAAGAAGGGCAGGGTGATACAATATTAGGCATTGGCTACATATAAGCCGAGGAGAACCGCTCCTGAAGATAAACTTCTCTCATCGCACTCCTCCACCAGAGCTTCCAATCCACCACCGCAACACATCATTTCTTATAAACTTAAGTTTTCACCTCAATTCGCACCGATCACCATGGAATACCGTCTTTTGGGCCATTCTGGGCTTAAGGTTTCCGTTATTGGTTTGGGAGGATGGCTTACCTATGGTGGTCATGTTGAGAAACGTTGGTTCCCGAGGGCTGCTTTATCCCTTGGTTTTCGGCCCGGGTATCTTAGTAACTGACGCGCACTAGAAAAAACCTTCGACTGTATGAAAGCAGCTTTTGATGCCGGAGTCAACTTCTTCGATACCGCCGAGGCCTATGCCAGTGGTCAATCTGAGGTTGTTATGGGCGAGTGCATTCGCAAATACGGCTGGGCTAGAAATGAGCTCGTCATCTCCACCAAGATCAATTGGGGAGGAGCATTCGCCTCCCAAGGGCATGCGCAGAACTCTGTCGGTTTGTCAAGAAAGCACATTGTTGAGGGTTTGAACGCTTCTCTTGGGCGTTTGGGGTTGGACTATGTCGATTTGGTCTATGCTCACAGACCGGACCGTTTGACACCCATGGAGGAGATTGTTAGGGCTTTCAACCATGTCATTGATCAGGGGAAGGCCTTTTATTGGGGAACTAGCGAGTGGTCTGCTGAGGAGATTGCGGATGCCTGGAGAGTTGCTGACCGTTTGGGGCTGATTGGGCCTGTGGTATTTCTTGGTCCTATATCCATTGATTTTAGAGTGAAATCTGACAATTTTGGAACTTCAGATGGAGCAACCCCAATACAACCTCCTGGTCCGTGACAAGGTGGAGAAGGAATACTACAATCTCTATGCTAAGCACGGCCTCGGTCTGACCACCTTCTCTCCTCTGAAAATGGGCATCTTAAGCGGAAAGTACAACGATTTCAAGATTCCCGAGGGCTCCCGTCTTTCTAGCTCTTCCGATCCTTTCAGCAAGGCCTTGAGAGAGAAATTCAACACAGACGAGGAGATGAAAAAACAAATTACCATCACTAAGAACCTTGAGGTATTTCCCCGTTGACGCAACACATTCAACTTACATATCAGTCTACTAATGGTGTGATACAGACGGTCTCCAAAGAACTCGGCATCACCCTTTCCCAACTCGCGATCGCCTGGATCATCAAGAATCCCAATATCTCTAGTGTCATCACAGGAGCTAGCAGGCCGGAACAAGTCCTCGAGAACGTGGAGGCTGTGAAACATGCTGACAAATTGACTCCGGAGGTCATGGAGAAGATTGAAAAGATTGTGGAGAATAAGCCTCAATTGGAGCCTAGGCGCTTTGGTTGATTGCTTTTGGGGCTTGGGTGAGGCTTGGGACGGGTCTTGATGTATCGTAGGCTAGAGGGAATGGGACACCCCACTTGTGGGACTAGCTTTGCTAAGTGATCATATGATACTCGAAGGAGACGGATAGGTGTTTGATGTTACCAGTGCCTTGTAGAAGCTGAACGATTTAGGATAAGGAACTCTGCATCGAGAGATACAAGTAATTCTAACAAGCATTAGCAATCCAAAGGAAGAGTAGAAACCTGACCGAATACAGTGCAGCTTTTGTACATACTGCTCTAAACCTCTAACCCCCGTGCGCCCCATAAGTCCGTGAAATTCACCAAACCCACAACCATACGCAAACACTCGCAACCTGACCCAATCCCCCGAATGAAATTCCCATGCTAAGTCATAAGATCATCTTATATATAGTAACTTTTCAATTAACCTATACCCTTATCAATAATGAAACCCTCTAAGGCCATGCTGGGTATGATATAGGAAACCAAAATACTCGTGATCCCCGCCTTGGGGGTCTGCACAATGACCTAAAGGGGGTTGTCACAAGTCATGAATACTATACTATTGCCGGCGTATCATGGAAAGAAGTGCCGGAAGCTAGAAAACACCACCATATAGATCATTCACATCACAACGGAAACCACTCTCATTTCTATCCTCGACAGCCGCTCTCGGGAACGCTAGGTGAGGACAGAAATATACAAGGGAACAAAATATAGATTGGCCATACGGCGATATAAACCTTGAACCAAAATCATAGTATGCATTCATCATGGGATGTTAGGGCGAGGGAAGGTGAATATCTGTTGGTGAGGGGGAGCAATCGAAGCCTGGGCACGGCGTTTGGCCAGGCAGACCTAAGCCAACGAACCGAGGCAAGACACCAATTGGATTCGGGGGAGCGGTAACTTAGTAACTTGGAGTAACAATACCGGAACAATATCTCAGCCGAATTATATAGGAGCCACGATCTCTCCTCGCTTCTGCTGGAACCGTTCCAGATAATCCCTGGGTGCGGGGGCTCTCAATTTGAGTTGGGAAAAGGACGGAGAAATTGTCAACCTATGCTTTTGGAACCCGAGGCCTTGCATTGTAGTGTTGTGGAGTAGGTATACGGGCGTTAGTATCATATCACGGCGGGATCAGCCTGGTTTGTTGTGTGCACATTGGCGCGGATGGGCTTCGAAGTATGGGACTTCCGGATGAGGGGTATGGCACGGGTCGTCGTGTGAATGGGGGGGGTAGGCGGGGGTGGACGCTGCTTCGGAACCTATACATATGTGAAGGGAGGGGAGAGTATAAACCACGAATGGATAGGTCCTTGACCGAGCGCTCTAGAAATTCTTGTTGGGCTATGCAACTAACCGCCCAAGTTCCCTATCTGTATACTTTGTTTTTGCCAGTTAACTAACTACCTACCGAGTGACATCCTATGATTTCTAAGCTTCTTACGTGCTGGAAGGGTGGGGTACTAAAAGCTAGGGTGAACGGGATTCGAGATGTTGTCTTCGTTGAAAATGTGTTACTTTTCCGACACGCTAGTGCCAATATTATGACTCGATTATATAGAATGATAGAGCAAGGATCGGTTCCCTAGTCATCAGATTGGAAAGAAAGTCCAGAGCCCTTTAGTACCGGTATAGTAATACGGTGTTATGTGTGCTAATGAAAACAATCTTATTTAAGTACTTTCCCTCGAAGAAAGAAGGCCGGAAATTTCAGAAACGCCACTGGAAGAAGTGCTGAGCAGGACCTCTAAGGGGCAAGCTGAGGGTGAAAATGTACGTAAGAGACGCGTGTATAATAATAATATAGAAAGAAATAAAAGGAGGGAAAGAGATAGGAAAGGAAGAAAGTATCTTGGGGGTTGCCGAAAGAAATACGTAAAAGTACAATGCGTTGGAATTATTTACTCCCTTCGCGGGTAGTAGCATGACCCCCCTACAGTTTCGCCGGGGCGTAGTGTAAAGTCGTGACTTCAATATTAGCCGAATGACTTGTGATGAGTGGGTAGTGTAGGGTGGCGAGGTCATCTCTCGAACAGCGGATGGGGGAGAGAAGAGGGGAAGAAAATAAGGGAAAGGTTGGGGCGTGACTTTAGTGAAGATGTTGAAAGGTGAGTGCCATGCCGGTAATTCTGCGGGGTAAAGTTCTGAGAGGGGGAGGGCCTGACAACGCGAGCACCGGGTACTACCAGTGGTAGATGATTTGTTGAAAGACTTCTCGGGCATGCAGTATCTTTACCACCCCTTCGCGCCCGTTCCGGGAGGCGAAAAAGAGTGGCGTGTGGCCATCTTCGTCTAGCGAGTTGGGATTTACGTCGGCCCGGCCCAGCAGCATCTCTACCACCCTTTCATGCCCGTTCTCAGCAGCCCAACTGAGTGGTGTTCGCTCAAACTGATCTGTCGAGTCGGGATTGACGTCAGGTCGGTCGAGAAGTAACTTTACAATTCCTTCGTGCCCCTGTTCGGAGGCAAAAGAGAGTGGTGGCCGGCCGTAGTGATCTGATAAGTCAGGGTTGACCTCAACTCTACCTAGCAGCGCCTCTACCACTCCTTCGTGCCCCTCCTCGGCAGCAAAAGAGAGGGGTGATCGGCCAAAATGGTCTCCTATCTTCGGGCTAATTTCGGGCTGGGCTAACAGTATCTTTACTACTCCTTCATGTCCATTTCTGGCAGCGGAAGAAAGCGGCGTTCGCCCAAAATTATTTGTTACGTTGGGGTCGACATCAGCTTGGCCCAGTAGTATCTTTACCAAACCTTCATGCTTATACTTGGCAGCCAGAAAGAGTGGTGTTTGGCCATCTTCGTCTACCGAATTGGGGTTTACGTCGGCCCTGTTTAGCAAGATCTCTGCTACTCCTGCATGTCCACACTTGGCAGCGAGAGAGAGCGGTGTTTTTCCCCAGTGATCAGCTAAGTCGGGTTCGGCATCAGCTCGGTCCAGTATCATCCTAGCAATCTCCTCATTCCCATTTCTGGCGGCAGAAGAGAGCGGCGTTCGGCCCAAACGATCTGCTATGTTGGGCCTGATATCAGATCGGCCTAGTAGAATCTGTGCCACAGCTTTGTGCTTATACTTGGCAGCGAGAAAGAGCGGTGTTTGGCCATCTTTATCTATTGGGTTGGGGCCAACATCGGCTCGGTCCAGCAGTATCTCGACCACTCTCTCGTGCCCATTCTTTGCGGCGGAAGAGAGTGGCTTCCTCCCAAAACTATCCGCCACGTCGGGGTTAGCATCAGCTCGGCCCAGTAACAGCTTCACCACCCCTTCATGGCCACACTCCGCAGCCGAAGACAGTGGTGTTTTGCCCCACCGATCTATGGAGTCGGGGCTACCATCAGCTCGGCCTAGTAATACCTTTACCACATCTTCATGTCCATACTTCGCAGCGAGAAATAGTGGTGTGCGCCTATCCTCATCCGCGAAGTTGGGGTTTACGTCGGCCCGATTCAGCAGGATTTCTACCACTTCTACATGTCCACCCCTAGCAGCAAAAGAGAGGGGTGTTTTTCCCCAGTGATCGGCTAGGTCGGGATTGGCATCAGCTCGATCCAGTATTATCTCGACCATTCCTTTATGCCCATTCCTCGCAGCATAAGTAAGCGGTGTTCGGCCCAAATGATCTACTATGTCGGGCCTGACATCAGATCGGTCCAACAGTATCTTTACTAGAACTTCATGCCCATACTTAGTAGCGAGAAGGAGTGGCGTTTGACGATCTTCATCTAGTGAGTTGGGGTTTACGTCGGCTTGGCTTAGGAGGATTTTTGCCGCCCTTTCGTGTCCGTTCCTGGTAGCCCAACTGAGTGGTGTTCGCCCAAACTGGTCTTTCGGGTCAGGATCCACGCCAGTTCGGGCTACTAGCATTTTTACCACCCCTTCGTGGCCCCGCTCAGCGGCAAAAGACAGCGGTGGCCGGCCGAGGTGATCTCTTAAGTCGGGGCTTACGTCGGCTCGGCTCAGTAGCGCTTTTACCACCCCCTCATGCCCCTCTTCAGCAGCCAAAGAGAGCGGGGTTTTGCCATTTTCATTTACCGGGTCGGGGTTGAGATCATCTCGGTCTAGCAGGATCTTTACCACTCCTTCGTGGCCATACCTAGCAGCCAAAAAGAGTGACACTCGGCAGGAATGATCGGTGACTTTAGGGTCAAGCTTGGATCGACCTAATAGTACATTCACCACTCCATCATGTCCATTCCTCGTAGCCAAAATCAATGGTGTGTGGCCAAACTGGTCTGATATCTCGGGGTTGATCTCGGGTTGATCCAGTAGTATCCTCACGGTTCCTTCATGTCCATTCGCAGCAGCCAAATTCAAAGGTGTACGGCACCATTGATCCGTTTGGTTCAATTTGGAGCACCCTGCGCTTAGCAGCGCCTCCGTAAGTTCATCTATGCCAAAGTAGGCAACGTAGTGTAATCCACTAAATCCCTCGTACCCGATATTCATGATCCATGGGGCTCCCCCGTTCAGCAAGAAAATATTCACAGCCGCTTGTTCCGGGTATTGCTTCAGAACTTCTAGTGCGAGGCTTTTTATAGACGGTGTAAGCCCTTTCCGGGCATGAGACCCCCAGTAACAGGAGGCGTAGGCAATGAGCGGGAGTGTTGGCGGCGCAGCGTAAAGGTCTGGTGAAAGCTTCAGTACAGATTGAAGGCCCAGATAGCTCAAGCAAGCTTCGGCAATAGTGGCATGGGGACTTTCAAAGATATTTTCGTGATGGCTGCGCAGATATTCCTGTAAAGTCGCGTGTACTAGGCGGACTGTTGATGTCGCATAATTAACAGCAACTAGCCCCATGCAGGACCCCACAATGGTTTCTATCGAAGGAACCAACCCCGTATTGATATCCCGAAACCCAACTTCCACCGCTAGTGCATGGCGTAGCTCATCTACAAGCAAAGGTCGCTCTGCGAACGATATCCACATCAGTGCTGCAATGCCCAGCCTTGCTTTGGCACCCCGCTGCCGCTTTATTCTGTCCAGAGTTGCGTTGTAGGTGTCACTCAAGCCATTTGTCATTTCGTAGAGTTTCTGTCGTCTTCTACCTATAGTTACTTCCCCTAATATCGAGTCGATTTGCAAAGCAACTAGAAGAAAACTTCAAACACTGGTTAGCTTCTAGGACCGCGCTGATATTACTCATGGGTCCCTTACATCTCGGAAAATTCTTGAGTGATTTTTGTCGTTATTTCCAACCGGAGGCTAGCGTCCATTGCTTCAGAATCCGGATCACCTTTGAGCTTTGTTTCCAAATAACTTTTGATATCATCCATACTAGGCTGTATAGAGATAACACTTATAGCGCATGGGGTACGGCTTTCTAGTTCTGACTGGATATGGGATCGCCCAGTAAGAAACAACTTCGTATTGGGCGATTTCTCCAGAATCTGACGCAGGCCACATAGGAACTCGGATCTATGCTCCACCACAAGCTCATCTAGTGCATCAACACAGATGAATGCTTGCCGAAAGCATGCTAATACTCGGGGAAACATCCCCAAAATCTGAGAAAGCTGAGGCGCCCGTCCTCCAATGTGCCCCTGCGCAGCCAGGAACGCTTCAGCGATCTCTTTAGGAATTTTCGGAAGCGCTGTGACAAACTGCTTTAGGAGGCTCCCGATCATTCCCGCTGGTGTTTGCTCCTTTTGGCCACGGTAATCGCAGTACAGGCAAGCGACAGCCACATTTTGACTTGGAGTCTCATCGCATAGAGTATCGATAACCAAGGAGCTGGAATCGAGTAAGCAGTGATTCGAGTGTGTTTGGAATTACAAACCCCACCAGACGAAAGTCTTTCCCGCCCCGGGAACCCCAGGACAAAACAGGACTACATCAGGTGGCTGGCCATCTGTATCCCGCCGCCACGCTTGAAACTCGGCGGTTTTAAGTACCCAGTCCCCTACCCCATCGGCACGAGCACCAGCCACATCATCGTGCCTCTTCCATGACTCCAGAGGTGATAGCCAAGAGAGAATCTGCAATCTTTCGTCCTCTATGATAGTTGTGTGATTAGTGATGGTGGTGACATTGAAGGAATCGCGGTTGTTACTGATCTGGTATTGGATTGGGTTCTGGTTCATGTTTGCTGAACGAGAATAGTGGTAGACGTAAACGAAGTGGCCTTTGCTATTTGAACAAAGCTGGCACTGGGCCTGGCCGGATAGGCGTTGATCGGGATGGTCAACATCTGGCGGGCGCGGTGTTGCACTACGCACGAAAAAGCAAGGAAGGTATCAGGCTGTTATTAGGGGATCGCATGTAATCCGAGTCTGATATCTCACGCCCGTTGTTTAATACAGTAAACACTTGTAAACTCCATTATCTCCGTTAACCCTTTAATCCAGATTCAGAGACAAAAGATTCTGAGAAGAATTAGCCTTTTCCTGACACAGAATAAGATTAGCCTTGAGGACATGTTGGATCTCATTAACTGGCATTTCGCAGTTCTGTTAACTCGTCAAATTAAACCTATACTGGGCTGACGGAGAGTATGGGTTCCACGAGCCCCCACGGTACCGTACTGCAAGTTCTCGGGCAGCAAGATGAGGCCTTCAGCCCTGGAGTTGAAGAATTTTGATGTGTGTAACGCTTTTTTGCACATGAAGCTGACGGATCAGCTCAAACTTTGACACCCGAAAAAACGTCCTTTCAACCAGGCTGGATGCCCTGTTCGATTGAAAGGCCGTGAGTGCACAATAGTGCGAGATCCATTCGAATATGCCCTAAGAGTCTGCGTGTCATCGGAGCGCTCCCGTATCATCCATACACCTCGCTCACAAGCAATGACATGCGGAGGTAAGGTTCTGACAAGCACCACACCAGGTAATTTCCGGTACTGTACAAAATCAAGATACAAATTCTGTGCTGTACAATCCGCTCCCATTTGCGAGGGATATAGCAAGTTGGGGTTTGTTTTGGTTTATTTGAGGGTGATTTTGCAATGAGGTTTCTTTTAAAACATTTACAGTACCTACTTTGACGACAGTCTGTTATGGGTGATAGTGGTTAATGCTAGAAATATCTATTGCTCAGAAGCGGGAAAAGAGAGGTGAATTACAAAAGATTCTAGCCTAGGCAATGATCCCACCTGTTTCATTGGCGAATTTGACTCTAACGTGCTTCCCATCCCTGAAACACTGAAAATACTACACCATCAGGTTAGCGCCACCTTTTATATGTTCGGTGCGGGGATACGTTGCTGCCGGGAGGGAAAGCATACGGAGAAGCCGTCAGAGTACAGGGCCAAACCTTGACAGCAGCAGAATGATTGAGAATCTACTTCATTGGGCACTTGGGGGTCATTAAAAACCGAAAACTATTTCAACCGATCTCATACAAATCTCTAAGACAAAGGTTATGCTCTCCGAGTACCGGTATACCGGTTTGTCCGCTTCTTCCACTGCTTTTTGCTCCCCTGGTTATCATTTTATGTGTTTCTCCACCCCCTATTACTGCCTTTAAACCCATTGTTTTCGAGGGACAATGCGTATTAACGGGAACAGGACAGCAAGATAAATGTTTTCGCATACGCTTCTAGGGGCATTGTAAACTTTTACCACAATTTTTATTTTTTACTGAATAACAAGGAAGAGGGAAGCGCCTCTAAGGGTTTGCAGAACTGAGAAAGGTGTGGGAGTTTTATGGGCAGGGCTGTATCTCTCGCCCCCTCATACACTCGGGGGGTGTCGTGCAGCTGATACCTGCAGTGTGCTTCGAAGCACGAGGAGCATCGCAGACTCATACGTGGAAGCTGCCAACAGAACCACATCTTTGAGCAAAAGTGCCATATCCATGAACAAAAAAAAAGATACACAGTGGTAATGTTATTATCATGTTATTATTACTTGGGTACTCGAGTATTGGAGTGGGAAATCGATACGTCCCACTCATCCCGTGTGAGTGGAAGGAATTCATTTCGTCAAGAGGGTACAAGTATCAGCTTACAATATCCAAGTGCGGCTCTTACTCAATAGTGGGGTGTCCTAGGAAAAAGTAAAACTTGGGTTGTCCCAGCCAGCAAATTAGTCAAGAAGTTTAGACCACACTGTTGTGCTCGTGGGGCCGAATTAAGGCCGGACATTCGTGCGCGGGAATTTCCACCTAACTTTGGCGCCCGGCTTGAACTCAGCCAGGCGAGCACTGTACGAGTACAGTACGATATAGTCCAAGTACAAGGGTAGGGGCCCATTAATCGGAACGGATAAGAGTGTTTGGCTGGTGAACTCCTAGCAACTGTTCCTTAGCTTCTTGGCGGACCTTCTAGAAGCTCGCTTCCATTTCTATCATTGAAACATGCAAAAATCTAGATGCCATAAGATGCACTCACAGCGAAGCACTACCGGTATGCCTTGACACGTTATCTTGTGTCACAATCCTTTTCCAAATACCAGTATTTACCCAAATTCCTGAGGGTGGGAGTGCCATTAAACCCTTTAATGACTAAATTCCCAAGCCTCAGTTTTTTTTCTTAGTCGGCGGGTCCATTATATTGTTTTAGATATATGCTAACACAAGGTGAGCGCTCTCTGGGGCACCAACCGCTGTATTGGGGAAGTGTCCCATGGAAAATAGGGGATAGAGATCCCAAAGCAAAAATCAAAAATAATACTAATAATCTACACAAGCGGGCAATCGCCCAAGCGAATTCATGTTCAGAAGCAACCTCTGAGCGCATCTAATCTCAAATTAATGAAATCAGCTTTCAAATTGTATCCCCAGCCGCACTATTCAATTATTCAGCAGATCTTGCGTCTTTCAACACTAGGCTTCAGAGCACTATGATGATGCCAGCGTGTTTGTGCGATATCAGTAAGGTGCCGGCGATGATGTTTTATCCCATAAGAGCCATCGTAGCACACATGTGAGGCCCCAAGCCCAGTGGCCGGGTAGGATCGTGAGATTGTTGCGTGCATTTGTGGCGCCGAACCCACTCTGGCCTTCCTGGGTCAGGGAGATGGTGGAAGTGGAGCTTGATTCCTAAACTTCAGTAGCAATCCACTCTATGGGTACTAGGGTATATCATGAATTCATGGTACACATCCACCACCGTATTAATTGGGAAAATCCAGAATACGCTAGCAGGGATTGTGAAGAGAAGCGGCACTGAAACAGAAGCCACATCACATAAGCGAAAGTCTTAATCACACAGCAAACGTGACAACACCTACGAACGTTCATCAACATCAACAGTTTACCGTGCAACCTCAGTACAGAAACTCACCCCCTGGTTAACCAAACACTTGTGCCTTGAAGGACTTCAGCCTATCCAATACTCTGAAGAGTTTAAACCTCTGGTATTGTCATATAACACTCTCTTGTCTCTTGATATTTCTGCTTGCTTACTCACGTGTACAGGTCTCCGAACTCTAGATTTCATTATACCAAAACCCGACCGGAAGTTCTAAATGATTTATTCACCAAGCGAATCCCTTTGGTCTTATCAATTCAGAATGTCACCGTACTACTCCAGAGAGAGATTCTTTCCCGAGATAAGTCTCTGAATATACTGTCCCGGGTGGCTATGTCTCCGAGACAAATATTCAAATACACGGGGGAAAATCACAGCTGAACAACTATCGTGGCTATAGTACTAGTATCATGGCAGGACAAGCTAGGAGGTGACATGGTGAGAGAGATAGGCAGCTATATAAGTGGAAGAGGGTATGGTGGAATGGGTTTTTGTACATTCTGGTTTTCAATATCCCGCAAAGCTCAATTTTATACCAATATTACTATCTATTCTAAGTTTTCTCTTGTTTTTTCTATATCTTTTACAATGGATCTTGCTTTTCTTCTTAACTCAGAACCGGAAACTACTCCAAGCTTGGAATTAGTTCAGACTCAGTTAACACCGACATCAGCTACATCCTCAGAAGGGCTGCGAACTAAGGATCGGTACACAGTCAACTATATCTCTTCCTCTAAGTGTCCCGGTCCTACCTCTCAAGATATCGCCAGCCGCTCGGTACCAAAAAGATTTGCACCACCGGTTACACAAATTCAGCGCTCATATCGCCGTGACTTTAAGGTCAAAGTTTTAATGTGGTGGAAGCATGGAAAATTGCCAGATGAGAAAGCTTTGAACTCAAAATCCGAGAGGAGTCCCTACGGGTGGGAAGTGGCAGAGCGATATAAGGTTCCACTATCGACACTCTATGAGTGGAGAAAAAAGGAAGCATCAATTGTCAATAGCACTCGGCATATGAGATGCAACCGGACTGGAGTTGCCTACTGTCGTTGGCCCGAGTTGGAAGTGGTTGTATATGAAGCTTATCGTGAGCGAAGAGATGCATGCAAGAGTGTTCGTCAAGGATGGTTCCACCGTACCGCCCAAGCAGCCTATATTGCCTGCTATCCAGAACAGCATCTTGACATTCCCAAGTTCCCATTTTCCAACAGTTGGTTCCATGGCTTCCTCTCAAGACATAACATCACGCTCCGTTTTACAACCAATAAATCACAAAAAGTGCCGGCCGATTATCTAAATCCAATTCTCACATGGATGGAATTCAATCGGAGAAATTCCCGTGTTCGGTTGGAAGGTGGATTTGGTGATGAAATGCGAGTGGTGGGACGATATATGCTTGATAGCATATGTAATATGGATGAGACTCCGCTTCCATTTGAATATCTTGATGGACAAACATACGCAGATAAAGGAAGTCGAACAGTGCAAGTGAAGGCCTCAAAGAGTGGATGGGATAAACGGCAGGCCACCTTAGTGCTAGCAATCTTTGCTTCTGGAAGGTCTCGAGTAAAGCCAGTTATCATTTTCCGTGGAAAAGAGACTTATACCAAGCGAAGTCGATATCATTTACAACGCCGACAAGAGGAGATGGCCCGTTATGATCCACGAGTTATGATCTTTTGGAATGAAAATGCCTATATGAATTCTGCTCTTCTTATCAACTGGACGAATAACTACTTAGCTCCAAGTATCCCACCAGGACCACGATTACTAGCTCTTGACGTTGCTAAGTTTCACTACACACCTTCCGTTTTGGCCAATTTTCGAACTCAGAATATCCTTCCTTCATTGATTCCAGCAGGCTGCACAGGACTGGTTCAGCCTTTGGATGTAGCTGTTAATAAGCCATTGAAGGGAATACTACGAGATCTTTTGGAGGAGGCATTAGACCTCTATGAGACTCAGAATTCTCAAGACTTGCATGATATTCAAATGAATAACACAGCAGCTATAGCTGAAAGGCGGGTGCTTATTACCTGGTGTGTGGGTCAAGCATGGGAGACCTTTTGCAAAACAAGATCTACCGTTATTGTTGATATATTTCGCCAGCTTGGTCTTTCATTACCGGTGGATGGATCCTGTGATAGTGAACTGGCTGTCAAGGGTATTCCATCAGAACTACTGGTTATTGGTGATTCAAATCTACCTGAGATGGCTAGTACTTGCACTCATCTGGCGGGACCGGTCAGCCCCGTGGAGGCCATTTTTGATTTTGAAGAAGACTCTTTTCATGATTCAGAAGCTGTAGAATATGTTGATCGTGACTAAATTACACTAGAATTTCTTTTTTTTTTTGCCACTGATATTCGCTTATTTTCTCATGAGTCTCGCCTAATTTTTATCCTTGCTAGTGTATTCTAGATTTTCCCAATTTATACGGCATCTCTCTTACAACCGAAATTTTTGAAACTAAACCTCTGGGTGACGTGTCACATTTTGACTATTTGGGTGGTGTGGTCCACTTTTACCTTGCTCACGATGGCTTCAAGTGCGGGGTAAGTAAGAAGGACACGAGACTTTTGAGTGGAAATGGACCTTATGAGGGGGTTTTCAATACTCTGATGCAACGAGAGTGATGGTAGATGGTACCCATTGCAAGTGTCATAGATCATGGAGCTTTCAATGCACGATAATGGGAAAGAATTGGTGTTTTGGAGTCGGCCTCAGTGCCGGCTCGGCTAGGGGTTTACAGTTGGCTTTGCCAATCACGATGGGAGACTGGGAACAGACTGGTCAGTATTGACGACTGGAACCATATGAACTCATTGGATACAAAGGACCTGGGAGTGGCGGCGTGTGGTTTAGCACATCCTGTTGAGGGTGGGGAAACCTGATCGATGAACCGTTCGCTTTTTAAAAATGCTGGGGTGATACGCACCGCGACCGTTCAGGAACTTGGTCGCCTACAGATGATACTTGTGGGTGGATGGGTTCGGAGCTTTGGTACCGGAGCTTAGAAACCTGTGTCTAAGCGAAGGTGCCGCACAGTAACCGGCCCTTGTAGATTTCTAGAGATTCGTTTCGACGGCAGAGGAACCTTGGGTCAGACAGCAAGAAACAGTGGAGGCAGCAAAGGGGATTCAGGAGGGTGGATGATTATGGGCAGACGCTAGTATTTAGCACAGAAAGCCTCATATGGGTAATTAGCCGATATATGTTTATGTAGTTAATTTATGCCTGAAAAGTTCAGCAAAAAAAAAAAAAAAAAAAAAAATTCATGATACAGAGCAGGGGTGGTCATTCTCCGTCGTGACGGCAACTCTGGAACACGCGAAAAAGTAAGTGTTCCAACTTGGTGTGGTGGTGGCGAAAAGCGATGAGGTTTCAAAACATCTTAAATCCGGGTTATTGCGCCCACCTAGTAGACACCACCTTGGATACAAGTAGTTGTGCTTGTGAGTTTACCCGTACCCATTACCGTAGCTCACACTGCATGGTATAGGGTGCACCGGTACTTTCTTCCTCAAACCATCATCCGGCTTTCTGATGTCTGCTAAGCCCCCTTTTTTTTCCAAAGTGCGGTACCCGTTTGCAAGCGCTATCACTACTCTCTAACGACTAATCCCTGCTCTATACCATAAATTCATGATATACCCGAGTACAAGTATATCAAGGAAGGAGCAGAACAAGAAACCGCATTTAAATATGTAAGCCTGAGGGCAAGCCATGGCCAGTAAACTCCCCTCCCCCCATCACGATAGACCAATTTCACAAGTATAACACTTCCTCTGTAGGACCGCAGGACCCGCGAAAAGTGGCGACTTAGCCTCACCCGTGATGCACGGTATGTACCTGCCGCCCAAGTAGGCGCTTGTGCGCTTAACTTGGTTTAACCAACCGCGCAGCGGGCCGGGGACCCAATTCGCGAGACCGAGTCAGCTGGAGTCAAGCCAAGTCAGTCAGTGCCCCTCTTCATTTGATTGCGCCACCGCCACCTTCTGTAGCCCACAGCACAAGTACCCGCCAACCTGGCAGCCGGGGTGGGCGTCGGATGGGAAGGCTCGGCGAGATTTACGGATCACATGATAAGGCTGCTCTTGCATTTCTTGATAGTATCATACCGGCCCAGTGCTGCACTAGTAGACATTGAACACTAGCCATCGAAAATATCTCTAGTTAAGGGCCTGTTTGGCGGGACCGGAAGGCGGGTCAACTGTTCCGTTTCGCAACAATTTCCCGTAATATTATAAAAATGGTTGTCCTTTGTATGGGGGAACGGAACGGAACCGTCGTTGTCAAACAGGCCCTAAATTAGACTACAGCTCAAGAACAGCAGCCTGTAAATTACCTGCATCACAGATGAGAACTCATCTCATAGGTAGGAAATATATCGGAATTTGCAACTTGAGTACATATATGTAGCCTGAAAACTCCTAAAAACTCCCTCCCCCGAAACTAAGAACGAGAAATAAATAAAACAAAAGATCACAACCGAGGTAGGATCAGTTTGGGGGGACCGAAAATCGGAAATCCCCATCTGTAAAAGTAGCCAATGCTATGTATATGCACTATTCTTTATGGCTCTAGGTACTTCTCCGGACAAAGTAAACGTCAATTTCTAAAGCAGAATAAGAGATTTAAATAGTTAAAAATAAAGAAAAGCGAATTAG
The DNA here is from genome assembly GCA_003521225.1 of Tuber microsphaerosporum. Lineage (NCBI taxonomy): Eukaryota > Fungi > Ascomycota > Pezizomycetes > Pezizales > Tuberaceae > Tuber > Tuber microsphaerosporum. Next base: position 32,267 of record QOVD01002047.1, read on the forward strand.
CAAAGGCAATGCACAACCTGCAATAGTAAGAGACAGTGTTCAGAACAGAACCATATAGCTGGCTTGATATATGCGCAATTAAGCTCCACGCTTCCCCCCATTGGTAATCAGTGTAACTTTTTGAGCCTTTTCTTCCCACCCTGGGCTCCCTTCCCCTGACTGGGCTCCCGCCCACTACTGCTGGAAATTCTCCCTGCTAATTCCAATCCTACCAGTGCCTGTTCCTGGAGCATGAGATCCCGCTCCCACGGCGGTAACCAGTCGTCGTTGTCATCGGATGCGGGCATAGAAGTAGTAGGTTTTGTTTCTCCTGGGAAGTGCACAAGAGGTGTCCCTCAAACACTCCGCCTCTGGGCTGGGCTAACTTAGTGGCGAGTGATGCTAGGCCAGCAACCGAAAATTTCTCTCAGCTGCGGAAATCATTGCCAAGAGGTGGGGAAGTGGCTTCCATAGTGGAACTTGATGCACCATCAGGTTCGGTCTGGTTGATACTCTGAGTCGCCATGGTCGTGGGCAAACCCTGCACGTAATCATCCGCCAATAGCTCCTTCCCGTGCTTAACCACGGCAAGATCCAATAAAAAGGTACCCGATTCGGTTTGCATGAAGCGAAATCCTTCCAGTAACGATTTTACTTCTCCCTCCTTTGTTTGATTCAGGTGTAAGCAGTCGGAGGTAAGACAAAATGGGGGGTATCGGAGCAATCAATTTAACCGGCCGGTGATCTCAACAGAAGATGGCGCGCAGACTGGGGCTCTTAATTGGGCTTGGAGTAAGCAGTGTGCAGCAGTAATTCCGAAATACTCGCCTAAGACTGTGGATCGCTTTCGAAGCTTCCTCCGGTATCCAGACATCCTACTCTAGCGTCAGATATTTTTCTATGCGCCATAAGGACTGGCAAACCTTCAACTCCTAGAGACAATGCTGCAAGGGTTATTTTTTCTACATCTTGAACTGGATTCGTACTCCATGCTGCTTGAAATTCATTTACTGATATCAAATCCGCTTTGACTAGTACGGGTATTCCAAAAGGTGGAGTGGGCAGAACAACCGGCAGAGGATTTGGTGGGGGAATTCCAAATACGATAGTTGGAACAGCTGGACCTTCATTGTCTTTGATTCCTATTAGTACACCATAGGCATCATCCAACTTTAACTGTTCCAGGACCAAGGTGATATAACCCGATATCTGGGCAGTATAGTCGAGGGAAGGTCGGAATAGTATCCAGAAGCTGCTCCCAGGATCTTGATATCAAAGGCGGATAGATAGTAGTAAGGAAGAGCTTGATCGAAATAATACGAAGCATCGCCGCCGGCTGAGAATCCGCTCCGACGCCATATTACGCTCTTTGCATGTGCTTGGAAAGTGGAAGGCTCGCTTCTCTGGGACTGTAGTTTGACTGTTGGTGCTAGCACTGGTGCGGGTGTTAGTACTGCCTCAGGTTTGTTCTGTGAAGGTGTTTGCGACCTCGAAACTGAGGTCGGTGAATGGCCGGAATGAGCCTCATGGGATGGGTGGTACATAATGGGAACATCCTCTTGGTTCTCATTAAATTTGCTTTCCGGCTTCTTTTCTTTCTTTCTCTCGCTCCCCACTTCTGGGGGGTCAGCAAAGATATTAGAGGGATAGCCCTTTGGGTTTCCCATTCCTTTGACCGTCTCAACTTGAACCTCAATCGATGCCGCGGCCTTCTTTGCCCACCCCCCATCCTCCCAAAACATAGCCTCGTCCTCCTGTTGTATGATCTTAAGATCCTCCACCTTTCTCGTATATTGATCAATCCTATAGGTCTCGGTCCCTTTCATAATCCGGGCGTAGTCCATTATCTCAGCAGCGAAATGCCACGGGAGCTCTTCCACTTGCGTGAGGCAATGGGCTCCGTCCTTTAGTAATGCGAGGATACCGCGTACGCCTTTCATTATATGAAAAAAAAAGGACGACATCTTGCCCTTCTCGGGTGGGCAGCATTCGCCTGCCTGGTGAAGAATCTGACCGGTCTGGATTCCGCCAGATAGACACTGTCCATACAGATTACAATTTTATTTTATTTTGGTCGCCCCTCCGGTGGACCCCCGGCATCTGCAACGCAGGCCATATATCGAATAAGACATGGGAGACAGAATATGTGACCGAATATTGACATTCGTGGAGCAACCGGGGTAGACAAACAGATAGGACTGGTGGGCTGCTGCGCTTGTGCCGATGCAAAGACCTGGAGTAAAAGGTTCCATGGTAAGGGATCGTCGGGATTTATCGCCTGTCCGCGGAAATCTCCGCTGGGGTGGACGATAAAGAGATAACTGGCATTAGCATGACTTTTCAGCTTGTCAGTCTATCACCAATCAAAGGAAGCAATCCGACTACAAAAATCTTACTGAGCTTGGCCCAGCTTGTAGTACAAGGGTATATCATGAATTCATGGTACATCCTCGATCTCTCTTACACCTACAGTGAAAGAAATAACAACAACAGTGACACGTCACATTTCGAGTTTTGACCAACAGGATCCTTGGATTTTATCTCGCGATATTTTCAAGTCATTGATTTACTTCAAGAAGTTTATCAAAATCCATCAAGGTTTAAGAGGAAAATCCATCTCTTTTATCTATTCTTTTATCTTCTAAAGCTTTTACACATTACGGTCTATCGATTTATCATAGTTTAGCAATGGTCTCTGCTAAGAAGAATTCGTTTTCAGCAACCCAGGTTGCAAGCAACGGTTTGGCGTTGGGTGTAGCATTTTGCCGCATTCAGGAGTTGGAGAAGGAAGTTTCGAGACTCCGACATCATGTGTCGGTGTTGTCTAAGAGATTGAATGGGGGGAAGAAGGAGAAAGAGAAGGAAAAACCGATGTTTTTTCAGGGATTAAAAGAGGAGGTGGGGCAGGGTGTGAAGGGAAATAAGGGTGTGGCTGGGGCTGAGGCTGATGGGGCGTCATCCATTACAAGTGGCGTCTACATGGCTGATGCGGTGGCTGAGGAAAGAGGATTAAAGAAGGGGGTAACGGTGGCGAAGTTACATGGGGAAGAGGCTAGGAGTATAGCTCACAGGGATGGGGTCGCGGCACCGTGGTGGTTGGCAAGGGAGGAGAGTTTTAGGTGATTGGGTTCCAACAGGACCGAGTTTGAGATTTAACAATTCTAGGCTAGTTGCCAGAGGTGGCCCTACGCAGTCACTGTTTGGGGTATCCCGGGGGACGGACGCCTGGCGCCAAAGTCCAGGGGCAAGTGGGGGTCACGGTCTGAGGCCTGGAATTGATAAGAGATTAAGGGATTCGAGGTGATGGTGGGTCGGGGATTTAAATTGTTGTGTTGGGGTATGACGGATGTGTATTTCATATGACCTATTACAAGTTATATGATTTATGTGTCGGTTATTGTTGTATTGGGTTTTATTTGTTTTGGTTTGAGATTTTATTGTTGTTTAGGGAGTATTATGGAATGCGTGGCACCCATGCCGGGGAGGTCAGTGTAACCGAGCCGCTAGAATAGTGAGAGGGCTGGATCCGGATGTTGGTTAGGCCGAGTATTTCTAGGGGTTTTGAGGAGAGGTACCGTAGGGGCAGACAACTGTCACAAACCTGACTAAGCGAGGACTATGGTTTCACATGACTCATGGTTATGAGTCATAGGTTTGTGATTTGTTTTACATGACTCGCACTTGCGATGTCATCGTTATAATGTTATTGGTTAATGTTTTTCACATGACTACGATTGTGGTCATATGATTT
>QOVD01002048.1:0-10313 GCA_003521225.1 Tuber microsphaerosporum
CCTCGAAACCCCAGCCCCCCTCCCTCCCTCATTCCCCAAAAGCCGCCTAATATACGCCATCAATGCCATTGGGTTGCCAACACTCCATCTCATCTTCCCCAGAGTTCCGCCGGTTTACTGTAAGCCACCGATGAGAAGTGCTAGAATCATCCCTAGCCCGTTATACGTCTCTCACTTCAACAGTTCGGAAAGTCAGGAGGAAGTTAGTTGTCGTCGGCACTTATTTATTTACGATATTTTTGTGGGTGCGGGTGCTGTGGTAGTATCTGGGTACGGTAGCAGCAACACATCACATACCGGTACCGGTATGCGCACGCACTCACACATGCAAAAGCATTGAAGGTCCGGACACAAAAAAAAAAAACTCTCACATGCAAGGCAGAAGAGACAGCACTTTCATGGCAGATGAGGTACTTGTTCCGTAGTTACGGTACTTGTAGGTTGCCAGAAAAAATATATCCAATTCTGTGCGATTGTCTTTATCCCCCAGGGAATTCAACAGATTAAATAATTTCTGCACTTTTTTCTTTCTTTTCCTTCCGGAGACAAAAAATTGAGATTATAGAGTAGAAGGGCACGATACCGGTATGGTGGAAGGCAAAAATATGGGAAAAAAAGACAAATAATACGAAGATACTCTTTCTTAAATAAAAACACACCCATGACAGCTCCCTCACCAATAGACTACCCCCATTCCTTCCTTAGAATCCTTTCCCTTCCCTGCATACTCGAGTGCATAACCGGTGTCTCGCCAGAGAAAGGGATAAATCACGTGAGCTTAGCGATCCAATCAGAGTACTCGTACCGCAAGATGCGCAACGAGAAAAAAACAAAAACACCGAACGTTAAAAAAATAGGAAGGAAAAAGAAAAGAAAAATAGGCAATAAACACGCTTTAAACGAAAGGGTCGGGTTATGATATAATGAAAAAAACGGTACGAGTATGGGGAATTTGAAAGACAAAACGACGGACAGGGGAGGCGGGGGCTGGAGGGGCACACCAAACGATAGTGCCGGCATTAAAAAAAGAGATAAAAAAGAAAACAAAAAATGGCCAACCCTCCACTGCCAACGCATGCGTCAACGACCCAAAAAAAAGGAAACACAAGAACCACCACCACCCATTTCTCGAAAGACGTAGAGAGGAAAACAATCACTAGTGCCGCCATAAAATCAAAACAAAAAATACAAAAAGCACTTCGGGAATGGCTTTTTTTGGTCCATGATATCATACCAAAGGAAGTCGGTTCATATCCTCTTTATTTTTTTCCTTCTTTCGCCTCCCCCCTCAAGCCTGTTCCTTCGTTCTGTAGTTTGCCCGCAGGACCACATCCGTTGCTTCTTTCGTGCTTCTCTCAAGATTCCCTTTCCAGTTCTCCAAATGCTCCCAAAACACCGTGGTAGGAAAATAAATAAACGTATATATAAAAAGCGAATATGGTTGATGTGGGCGTGTACATTTGCGACGTGTTTCTTTTCTTCTTTTTTGTCATCGAGGTAACATATCTCTTTTCTCCTGATGGCCTTTTTGTCTGATTGCCGCATCTCATTCGGTGACGTGATAAGAAGCCTTCCAACCCCGCCGCGTGTGCCCCTCCCCCGCCAACCACCTAGAAAATTTCCCCGTCTATTCCTCCATTTGACCAAAGACACCGTCCTCTTCCTCTTCACTCCTCCCTCGTCCTTTCCATACCCCTTCCTCATCTTCGTCCTCATCCTCGTCCTCTTCCCCCTCCTCTTCATCCTCTCCCTCGTCTTCATCACCATCTTCCTCCATCATCATATTCCTTCGCTCCTCTAGATCTTCCATCCGTACATCGTCTCCCTCTTCCCCTTCTTCTCTCTTCATCTCCACGACATCGTTCAACGGAGGTCCCAGGAAACCTGGCCTTCCGGAAACGGGTGGAGAGCTTAGCCCAGCGATTCCTCTCGGGACGCTCCCTAATGGCACAGTAGGTCCCATAACGGGGGTGTTGAACGAACAGCTTAGTAACTCGATAGCCGCAGCAAGTGCTTCATCCTCCGGAGTTATAGTTGTTGGCCTAATAGCCGGAGAAGTCATGTGTGATCCTCTAATGCTACTAACGGAGCTCCCCGCACGTGGCCTTGAGGGTCGGTGATGTGAAAAGTGGCTAGGGAATGCTGTCGAATTGGGTGCGCTTCCTGCCAAAGCTCCACTCCCGCTTGGGGCTTGATAAGACCGTGAATGTGACCCTGATGAATATCTCTTTCCCGGTTTACCTGCTCCATTACGGATCCCTCGGGGCGTAGGTAATGGGCTTGTTGCATCTGATCCCGAGAACACTGATGGTGGAGGTGTAGTATCGTCTGAGCTAGATGAACTGTCATTTGTTGAGGAATTACTCTCGTTATTTGATGCACCTGATGATGAAGCCGGAGGGGTTGTTGTTGGGTTCATTGAAACTAATATTGAAGCTGCTTCGAGGAGTTGTACTTGCTGGTGCTTAGAAATGAGAAGCTTGGACGTGTAGGACCATTCGGGTGTGTGCTCCCATCTATATTACGGCCACAATGTCAACACTCAGAACCCAAAACCCAAAAATACGGCTCCCAGCTGCTCTTGAAGAGTACAAAGGCACGAAAGGATGATGCAGTCTAGTTCAATAGCTAGACACTTGAGCTGGATATATATGTTTTGCCTGTTTCGGCCGGGGGTGGGTAGCGAGGTGGACAGAGGGTGGAGAAATTGAGAGAAAAGGTTCGGGAAGAGATGTCCAATGTTCAAACAAAGTGTAGGGTAGGAGCAGTGAACTATAGCTCTTGTTCTTGCAAAACCAGCTAAAGACACAGAGGGGGGGGAGACAAACAAATGTTTGGTCAAACAAGAACTATGCTTATACCCCTTCCCACACTTGTCACACTTGAGCTACTGGTCGCTTCTTGCCCTACTAACCCTTCCCCCAACACCATCACCAGATTCCCCCAGATGAACATGAGCTCCCTCGCTTGCTCTCCTACTTCGTGCCGGCCGGCCAACATCAGAGGCATGGCCCTCCGCAATCGCACAGTCACCACCGCCGACAAGGCTACCAACTTTCCTCGTAAATGCAATCCCCGAAACAGCTGCCCCGATACCTCCAACACCCCCGTTCAGCGGACCAGCAGTAGGTAGACTACTCGGCGGGCTCGGATACCCTTCCATCCCACCGACACCGGCACCGCCGTTCAACACCTTCGTACTACCCGGGCTCCTCCCCAAGTTCTTTCCCATCCCACCAGCCGGAACTGGGAGAGCAAATGGTGCCTCGCCCCCATCTTTCACAGCTTGTACGACCGCTGCGATATTCGCTCCGGACGTTGAAGACATGCTCTTCCTCCTAGTAATCCTATGGCTAGACCCCGATGACACTAACGGCGGCCGATGATGCGACGATGATGACGACGATGGAGGAGGAGTCTTTACGGGAACGTCCTTGATGTGTAATGCCGGAGGTCGGTTCGGTGTCGATGGCGGATGGTAACGTGGAGAGAGTGAGTCCTAATTTGTTAGTTAGAACCTTTCACTATCCTCTTTAAACCTTTTTTCCTCCGTTTTTCCCCCTTCCTCCTTCCATTATCTCCTTCCTTTCCTCCCGCAATCCCTAGTTCCTACAAATCTCTGGAGAGACGAAATAAAATAGAGATGAAAAGATAAGTTTTCGGTCAGTCCGTACCTTTGTAGCCGCCATTACTCTCTTTTCCTTCTTCTTCTATGGTACTGTTTAGTGGGTAGGTAGATAGCTCCTGATTTGATACTTTTTTTTCCCCAGTTCTCCCCTTCTTTCCTCCGCTTATCTTTGTGTTTCCTCTCCTCTGTCTGTATGCGTACCGTACAATATTATCCAAAACCCGCAACCGGAGTTGAATGGTGCTTGCTCCCTATACTGATTGCTCCTTCCTTCTCAGTCCTTTCTTTCTCTCCTTCCCTCTTTCTTTCTTTCTTTCTTTCTTTCTACCTTTCTTCCGTCTTCTTCCTTCTCCGAACAAGCGATGGAACAGGTAGTACCAAAAAGATAGTTCGGAGAGATGGGAAAGAATGGGAAGGAAAAAAGGCTAGTGCACCTGCAAAACCTAGTGGGCAAGGTATAAGGAAGAAAAAAAATTTATAAAAAAAATCGATGTGGAGAAAGGGAAGGGGAGGGTGCTTGCTCACACAGTTCGTAAGAAGGTTGGTTGGACAAGAAAAAAAATATTCCCCTTCTTTCGAGCTAGAAAAAAAAAAAAGGAAAAATAAATAAAAGATCAGCCCTCCCTCTTTCAATTAAATACGGATTTGGAAAGCGCTTGGTTGAATTGGAGCAACCTCTCTCTCTTTTTTTCCCTCACTCTTGCTTTCTTTTGCTCTGATTTTTAGGCTCTATTTCCGCACAACGAACGGTTTACACCGTTGTGAATTTGTGAATGAATAAATAAGACTATTTGGAGAGTTTTGTATAGCATCGGCTTGTACTTGTATGTAGTGGAGTGTATAAACGAGAAGGAGCAACAGTAAGGGAAAGGTAAGAGAGAATGCAAGATGCAAGACGGAGAGGAAGAAAAAACGGTATTATATCAACGATTATCCGCTAAAACACCACTCAAGCTATGTTATCAAGATCCGCAGCAGCGGGTTTTATGTATGATATGGAGTGTGGGGGTGTGTGCTTGCTCTCTCTTCTCTTTCCTTCCCCCTTTCCTTGTTCCTCCTCTCCTCCCTTCTCGGGTCTCGGGGGTTTAGTACTGACACTGTAGTTAGGAAGTTGCAAAAAAACAAAAAAAACCCCCCCTGAAGAAGTATCATCCAGTCCCCGAGGAATTGTAGCAGCCTCACTACCCCACAAGAACCAGAACTATTTCTTTCTTTCTTTCCTCTTCCCTTCTATTCTCATCGAGGAGAGGAAGAGAGTCTGACTTGAGCGAATCGGTTACTCATACAAAATCGCGCGATCACGAGGGGGTGTACCCCCCCTTGTTGATGAAGATAAGGGGGGGAAGTTAAGGGAAAAAAAGGAAGAGGAAAAGGAAAAGGAAAAACCTCCCTCCTCCTCCTTCTCCTCCTCCTCCTACTCCTCCTACCTTACTGTACTTGACACTTTTTTTCTTCTTTCTTTCCACTTGCAATGCATTATCCCCATACAGTTGCGCAGTAGCAGCAGTGTATTGTATCGGCAACTAAGGCAAGGTCGTGGGATATCCACTTTCGTGAAATTGAATTGAACCCGATTGAATCCAATTGGCACCTTTTTTCCTCTTTCACTCACTTACCAGGACTGAGCTACTGTACATACATACGCATATACCAACATACCAGACCTCTTCTCAAACCCAGATATCTGACAGGATGAATTTACAGAAAAGCATCGTCCCCAGACCACGTCCCGAATCCTACGCTTTTTTTTTCTTCTCTCTCCCCTCTAAAGAGCGAAAGAACAAATAACCCAAGGATTATTATTTATTGATTTTTTCTGGTTGCATCGATGAACGAATGAGTGAATGATGGCACTTGAATGAATGGGGTTTTCTTTTCTTTGCTTTTCTTCTTTTTTCTTCTTCTGAATCCCTGACGATGCAGCCGACACCGAGAGCAGGAACCACCTTTTTGAACCCCACCCTCTTTTTTTCTTTCTTTCCTTTTTCTTTTCTTCCGCTTGGTCTTTCAGAGGTCTTTGGGGGATTTCTTTCTTTCTTTTTTCTCCTTTTTTTTCCCTTTCTTTCTCCAGGAACGGATTTAGTGGGTTGGTTGGGATTAGAAAGGAGGGGAGGGACGGAAGGAATTAACTCCTTTTGGTAGGGTATGGTATCGATGGAGGTGATGTTATAACACATACGGTACTGTACCCGTACCGTGCCTCATTGGCGGAGGAGCTATTTCCGCATACGATACTGTGCAGTACTTTACAGGAGAGCAGGCTCGAGGGATTATGTAAAACTTCCCTACTGGATGGTTCCCATTGCACCGGATCATAGCTACTAATTTAATGGTGATAGCTACACCTCAGCTATTGTTATTGGACCAACTCCGCTACCGCATTTGCTACAGCTACGATAGCTCTAAACTCGCGTCGGGGGCTATGTCGGTTCGGGAGTTATGTCGGGAACGCAGATACGCAGGGGAAGTATACTTCAGTACTCGGTACAGAATCGAATATCCAGAGTGACGTCAAATGTTCATTCTTGTTCCTACACGCACTGTGTACGTCTCTTCCCGACATTACACCCCAACCGACATAGCCCACGCCACGAGTTTACTGGTAGCTAGAAAAAACATACTGTACCAACCGTATTCTACCCGCTAGCTTTCCCACGGTAAATTTCGGGACTACGGTACCTTAGTGTGCGATAGCAACCCAAACTTAAACGCACCAACGATACGATATACCATACCAAAAAAAAAACCCACAAGTTCTAATTCCCATCACAAGATCTCTATCACTACCGACCGCAGAAGAGCCGAAACTCAAAAGCCGAAGAGGGTTGATTGAAACAAAAGGGGGAAGAAAGAAAAAAAAATTGCGGGGAACCCCAGTCAAAAAAAGAACCCCCTCCTCCCCCTCCAAGCACCGAAAAGGATGGAATATAAAAATAAGACAAAACCGAATGGAAAAAGAAAAAAAAGAAGGAACTATATTCGAAACGAAACCGCATCGAAAAGATATTATAATAATCTCCAAAATCCCATTTTTTCCATTCCTATTGTGGTATTCCGGGTTCCTTCTTCTTATTCATCCTTTGTGCCTTTTGCCTCCCCTCTCCTTGCCCAGGGTGGGTTCAGTCAGTCAGGAACCAACTGACCGCGATCACATTACACGAAACTGCACTGCGTTACTCGAGGACTGGACGGCGGGGTGGGTATGGCAATCCTAATGGATTGATATAGTGTCGGTATTAGAATTTGTATAATGTACTAGTATATTTCTCCCCCTTTGGATTATTCTTTGGATAAGAAAATATAAAAAAAGAGATTCTACCTATATATATCCTCAGTACAGTAGAATACGGTACAGTACAGTACTAGTACTACTCACCGCCTGAGGCTTTTTCACCCCCCGGGGCTGGACAGGAACTATTGCGTGATAAGTTACTCGCCAGAGGGGGGAGTCACTATTAAAAAAAATCTGAAAACGCGATTCCCCAGATTTCTAACTAAAAGGTGCTTTACAGGCAACAGTAAATTAAGGTTAGTAAGTTAACTGAGATGATACTTACTTACCGGTTACGATATTATACCAAGCACCGGTAGTTAAATGGACACGAAAATCACAAGAACAAACAAACATACAGATAATAACAAATAAAAGGTATGATATAAAACCAAAATCATAAGTTAACCCAATGTCATACTGAATGCGTATGATATAATGAAAAACTATAATAGATCACGCTCATCCGATGGAGTAAAAAAAAAACATAGAATAAAAAAGATTCCTAAAATTTAATTGTCACACACACTCTCTCTTGTTTCCGATTTTTTAACGTGACTCCCCCCTCCCTCCCTCCCCCCGGTTGAGCAGGATGGATGGATGGATGGATGGATATAATAGATAGATATATAGACCATGATACCAAAGATCTACCCGACGGACGGCGTTAAAGCGCCACACTCGGATGTTTGAGTTATAATATGATAACTTACGTTACCGTAGGGATGAAGTTATACTTGGCTGTTTAAAAAGTCTCGGGACGCTTTGTAATTTATCAGTACGTATCTAGGCAACGAAAGTGTCCGGAGAGTTTTTTTTAAATAGCATAGCCAAGTATTATACACCGCCTTCTGTCTGTCTGTCTGTCCGCTGGGTATGATATATGCCGGGACGTACCGTATTATACTTGAAGTCAGCAATTCGTGTGATTCATTTGTCCCATATAAGTACTGCAGAGTACGTAGTGCGTATGAAATAACCTCCAGAATGATCCCCCAGTATAATATCATTCTTGACAATTCATAAAGTATCGTGGCCATGATGCCCTACCGTAGTTTTACAATCTTAACTAAATACCCCACCATTGGGGTTGGGCATCCTGTAATACTGTATGATTTGTCAGGTTTGCAGTGGCCTGATACATGCAGGGTATTTGCAAAAGCATATCTTTTTTCTCTAAAGATTTGGTAATGGTTAGAAGTTTTTTTTCAATTATAATCTACCGTATTCTTACACCAATAGTACTTGAGTACTCCTACAGTACCAGTACTAGCACAAGTAGAAAAGAGTTGCCAGTCCAATTACAAACACCTTCCCTACCGTACCCCCCCCTCTCCCTCCCTACTAATAGTAACCTTCCGCATAAATGGTAAAAGTCGAGTAAATCCAATTAATCATCACACCTGCCGCAACTACTAGTATCCTGGAGGGGGGCGGGAATAAATGAATGCTGTAATACTTGTACTCGCAATTGAATGACGTTTATGAACACGACCGCTATTGCATGATACCAAGATCCGGGCAAAAAAGCAGAATTTTTGGCGGTATGCAATAGTAGTTGTGTTCACAAACGTCATTCAATTGTTAGTACCATGCTGGAACGAATAGGATAGGGTATGGTATATACCGGTATGGGGTAAAAGTATCATAAGCACCATGACGTTTTTCTTATTATTTTTTTATTATTTATTTATTTTGCGGCAATTTTTTCAAACGATCTGGTTGCTATGCTTGTGTTTAGTGCGTGTGCAGGTGCGGGCTACGATACTCTTCAAAAAGTACACTACCAGTGCCGTATTATACGAACATCCATACATGGGGGATAAGGTACTAATGGCACCTAACCTAACCTGGGCTATGCTGGCATGCATTATACTGGTAGAGTGCCAGTATGGGGATGGTATTATATCGAGAAGCTTGCTAGTATAAGGGGGATTAAACATTTTGCTGGCTATCGTATGGAAGGGTTAGGATAGCCTGCCCTATTGATATTGGGGGTTGTTTATTTATCCCTTCCCATTTGGGCTGGGTGGTTTGCTTTTACCCTTCATCCAAGATCTAGGGCGAATGTTTGATCCACGATACAATGCTGCTACCGCACAGATCGATGTGGAGAAAGGAAAAAACTGAGGCATGAAAGAGGGATTATTTTTCGGGTATCATGCTTCGTCTTTTTTGTTTTTTGGCACGTCGATCGTTAGATTATTGTGTGACAGCCGCGGTACAGTAATATTTGGTAAATTCGGGCTGGAATGCAGTACTGGAGCGTAACCTCTTGTTCGGTCGAGTCTCATATTTTAATTTTGGTCTCGGATGCGAATGGGCTAGACATATTATAGATTTTTTTTTTTCCGATGGATTTGATGGATTTGATGGGTGGTGGATGGCTCCTGATGCTGGTGCTAGGTGCGGGAAATCGGTTGCCGGGGGTCTGGTTCGCCTGATATCGAGCGTGGTGGATGGTATGATATGCAGGAAAATCAAAGTTTCCCCACGGTATGCACGCAAAAGCGAAGCCGATCACTCATTTCGAACCAAGAAACCAGCATCTCCACCGCCACCACCCTGAGGCATAAAATTACAACTGGAAACGATAGAATACAGTACGGTGCAGCGCACCATAGCAGCATGGCAGAAATGAAAGAAGGGGGAAAAAAGCAAAAAGGCGAAAATGGAATTGGGGGTGTAAAAGTATATGGACGGTAGGAGCAAGCATGAAGCAAAGGCTTCTCTTTTATTTTCTTCCCGATTTTCTCTAAGACCGATTGTGAAGAGCATTGAAAAAAAAAAAAAAAAAGAAGGGGGTCGAAAATCAATGCGGATCTTACAATCCATCCACCCAATCCCTTCATCTCTCCTCGGTCGTCCTTTAAATAAATTCAAAGAACTACCAACTCCTGCATCAAGATTTTTTTTCCCTCCTCACGTAACCCCCCTCTCCGCCCATCAGCCCCTTCTACAATCCAGCTTCCTTCCACCCTGTAACGTCCCATCCCTCCTCCTCCCCCGTTTTTAGGTGCGCTTGACTCGGCTTCGAAAGCGTGGAGTCGACACTAGCTCTGACGTCCGCCTCCTCTAGCTGCTGCTGCCGCCGGTTCCTCTCCAATTCCTCCTTCTCAGCCGCCTGTACCTCTTCGCTGTCCGGAGCAAAGTTCCCAGCACCTCCACGACCATGCCATACTCGTAGAGACACGGGTCTTTGCTTTTCGGCCGCTGGCTCGGGCGTTGGTACCGACATGGTATCCGTGATGATGGCCCCTCGAGCTGCGAGCTCTGATGGCTGGAACCAATTACCGGCACCTCCGCGTCCTCTAATTGCCCATGGCAAGTTGGTTAGCTTTGAGGGGAATTGGGGGGTTTAGATCCGTCACGTGTTTGATCATGAGGTAAGGGTGGAATAGCGGGTGGAGGGGG
>QOVD01002050.1:0-23451 GCA_003521225.1 Tuber microsphaerosporum
CCCGTACTTTACGATATACATTATACCTCAGCTTCACACACTATTTCTAGCTTCCACCCTGCAGGCCCCTCTCTACTAGTCCAGTCTATCCACAAAGATTTTTTCTACTTCAATTGATTTTCAGCTGTTGCTAGCCGCGCAACCTATATTCATACTCGCAATCAGGCAGGATGTCACGTAAGTGCCTCATTGATTGTAACCCCCATACCGCCTCACTGCCTCTTCCCTCTCTCTACTATCTATAGAGTGCCTCACTTCTTCACCCTCACTCCTCTCCTCGGCTTGTCATCGAATCATCACTAACTCTACAACTTTTCCTCGAAGGCTCAGCCACCCTACATCCAAATGACAAACCCTCCGGTTCTAAACCCGGAATTGTATATTCTGAAATGGGCGAATTCGATATCCTCGGTCATTACTCTCGTCTCCTCGAGGAAGACCCTTCCAAGAGCATGCCCATCGCGGCAATCGAGTCTCTCTGTGCTCTCTGCGATGGTATTGAAGCCAATACTATCCACGAGCTCCTATCAACCATCCAGCTCGGCTCGGACTCTCTCAAGGAGGCGGTACCAAACGCAATCTCCTTAACAGCTGGATGCGACCTATTCACCAAGTTCATTACACGTCATTCCCATGACGACCCTCGAGATTTTGACACATTCAAGAGGAAACTTCAGTCGAATGGGCATTTATTTGCCCAGCGTGCTCGCAAGGCTCGATCCATAGTCGCTGAGAATGGGCTTAAGATGGTTATGGATAACTCGGTCATATTTGTCCATGGATACAGTCGGTGTGTCATGGCTATTCTTCTCAACGCCAGAGAAAAAGGAAGGAAGTTTAAAGTTATCTGTACCGAGACACGTCCTAGCTGTCAGGGCCTCCGAACCGCGAAGGAACTCAGGGCCGCTGGGATCTCGGTTGCTGTGATTGACGATAATGCAGTCACATACGCCATGAACAAAGCCAGTTTTGCCCTTGTTGGTGCTGAAGGAACTCTCACTGACGCGAGTATTATCAACGTGGTATATATCAATCTCCTATCTAGTTACGCTTATACTAGGAATGGATTGCGATCTAATGTAGAATTTCTTTATTTACCATAGATGGGGACTCAAAACGTCGCCCTTGCAGCAAGAAACATCGACCGCCCATTCTACGTGGCTACGGAGACTCACAAATTTGTCGACATATTCCCTGTGGATCAGTACATGATCCCGGTCAAGCAAAGCGTGATTGTTTTCAACCCCGAGGGAGTTGAAGGTGCCATGTCCCAGGAGGAGTTGGCTTTTGTCGACTACGTTGATCCGAAATACATCACCAGTTTCGTCACCGAGATGGGGTTAATGTCTCCCACAATGGTCGGGGATAAGATCATCGCTACTAGGTTGGAAGGATAGTGAGCTACTTCTAAATTTTTGTACAATACCCTTGATCGTTCACCTAGTATCATCAATCTTTCATTGTCAGTAATATTACTTTTTTTTTCTTTCTCTTTTCTGCGGGTGTTCTGGGGCAAATGAAAGGTCTTCTCGTGCTTCACTTCCCTCATTTCTATTGGTAGTTTGCTTTGGTGTAGGGCAAGACGGACGGCGCACAGTTGATAATATTACGGTTATTTTTATTTATTTATTCATTTTTCATTTTGGCGGATCGTCGTCACGCCCTTTTTATTCCCCCCCTCCCCCTACAAATAACAAATAAAATAGACGTCCCGGCTTGCTCAATCTCTCCCCTCATGCACCAACACCTATATTTACGATTCTTTGTTCTGTCACCGCATCAGTATTATATCATTCTGTTCCTGGGTAGGGAGGGTGTTGTCAGCAAAATAGTTTTCCAGGAGAAACACCTGCGATCATCAATGCTCACTCGATGTACCGTTGCACCATTGCGCCACTTTAGTCTTTAGAGTTACGGTACACGTTTGTATTGTATTGTATCATAGATAGATAGATAGACCCCACAGCATCCAACCTAGATGTCGGACACAATGCCCCGAACGGGACTCCAATAAATCGTGAACTTTGAATCATAGGTATTATATATTATACTATCATACATCCACTCATCAATGTATTATACCGGCGGACCCTTATGTTACGATAGCTCGTCAACCTAATAATCGACCTACCTACTCACTACTCACTACTACTACTAGCGCCTCGACTATCGTAATTTCTCGAATGCGCGGGGGGGGGTGTAGGATTTCGTTGGTAATGGATAGTTAGTCCTTCTTCAGAGCATGTGGTTATCTCACTCTCACTCTAATATATGGTATGATACAACATATTCGACAGTTTGCCCAAGTTATTAAGTTGTTAGCACTAAAGGGATTATCATTGTCTGTGTTAAAGCCCGATGTATGTGATTTTTTTTTTAGCAAGGATCTCAACTCGCTCATTTATCCATCCATCCATCCATCCATTCACTTCACTTTACATGTATTGCTTAACGAAATTTCAGAATTAGAGAGAGAGAGAGAGCGGATAAATCTATTATGATGCGGTGGATTGTTGTAACTCACTGGTAACTGTGCCGTAGCTATTATATATACCGGTGGTTCGTCCTGCCTCCCTCCACTTCCTCCTATATACTCGGTAAGATGTCGTTCGGGAATTAATGCGTTGTACCATAGGCCTTAGGCGAGCGCTAGAGCTGAACTGAGGGTCTCTCTCTGGAATAGCTCTTCCATGCTGATCTTTTTTTTCTTTTCTTTTCTCTCTTTCTATTCCTGCTAGTGCTACGATTCGTTCTGGTTGATGGGTGGTATGATACGTCCTCTCTAGATTCTCGGTGTTGATCGACGGATTGGCTACTTACTCCTCCCTCTAAATGCGTATAAGGATAAGCAAATAGTGATATGGTAGTGTTAAGACCTTTTGTGTGTGCGCTGCGAAAGTACGGTATTGGTACTGTTGTAAAATTGGACTACGGATTAGGATGAGAAGTCGTGGGGTCAAAGGCAGCAGACTGATCCCTTCAGTGTTTTTAATAATCTCACGTGAAACAATGCTTATCGGGCAAGATAATTTTAGCAGAAAAAGAATGAGTTTGGGTTGGTTACTCGGAGATGGTGAGATCCCACAGAGAATTAAATTTTTCTACATCACAATCATGTCCCCCGCTTTTTGATACCACTTAACACCTAATCTCAAGCGAGAAGCCATTTTTTGAGTTTGTTCTCGAGCGGGCTGTGACAAGTGTATTAGAAGTATGAGGATATCATTAAGAGAAGAGAGAGAAAAGAGACATAACACCAGCCCCCTAGCAATCATCTAGTTATAATAAAACTAGTCGAACTCATCGTCGCTGGCATTGTCACCGGCTTTGTCGGGTGGGTCGAGTTGGATGTAGAATGAACATTGGACGGCCTGTTGAATCATTAATCAATGTCAAATGAGATGAAAGTGAGAGGGTATCATACAGTAACACTGTCAATCCAGAAAATGCCAGAGCTAAGTCTATGAACCTTAGCTTCGAGGTGCATTCCAGTGAAGCAGAATTGGAGCACTTCCAACTCAAGCCAGATGTCAAACTCAACGAGGTCAGTCTCGGGTGGCAATTCGTCGTCTGGAGTCCATGGCTTGACGAGCAGTCTACCAAGAGCCTTGAGCCCAGTTGCTTCGTAC
This sequence comes from Tuber microsphaerosporum, assembly GCA_003521225.1. NCBI lineage: Eukaryota > Fungi > Ascomycota > Pezizomycetes > Pezizales > Tuberaceae > Tuber > Tuber microsphaerosporum. The sequence goes on from QOVD01002050.1 coordinate 3,630, forward strand.
GGCTTCGCGGCAGGATTATCATTCTCGTTGGCATTAGCCTTGCTTCCTTCTGGCTCCTCTGCTTTCGCTTCATCTTTACCCCTCTTCCTCTCAAGGTTTGGGAAGATGATACCAATGACTTCCATACCCAAGTACTCCGCTTTGGTAATTTCCACGTTGAGACCCGCCTCTTTCTGCTTAGAAGTTCCACGGGCTTGGATACAGGCATTGAAAATATCGGTAGCTTCCTTAATAGTTAAGCCGATAGGGGGGGTGAGAGTGTCCCAAGTCTGGGTCTCATCCTTCATGCCAGCGTAGTGACCACCGAAAAGAGTCGAGCAAGCCATGTTGAAATTACCTGGGAGGCGATGGGAGGTATGGCGACAAAGAGCCAGTTCCTTCTCAGCCATGTCGCAAATACGAATAGCTTCGTTGACGCCGTCCGCATACTCAGGCGCTACGTTGTGGTATATGATCTATCGCGTGTTAAAAAAATTTGCGGGTAGGGAGAGGGAAGAAAGGGAAAAGCCAAACTCACATAGTTGAGGAAATTGCGAACAACTTGCGCAGCAAGTTCTAAGTGTGCAACTTCGGTATACCCGAGAACGTAGGGGACTCTATGGGACAAAAACCCGCGGACAACAAATGGAAAATCAACCTCCCACTCGTCGTCTTCATCCAGGCTAGTCGAGACAAAGTCTGTCGCTGCCATGGTTTCTAGCTGCTCTTTGTCCAAGTGGTCATTTTGTTTGTAGTCCAGGCCCCCGGAAAATTGCTTGGGGCCTGTAGAGATACCACCGAGGGTCAAGTAGGTAGTGAATATTTGAGAACGGAGAGCATCGAATTTACGTTTGGACTTGTAGCGTTGAATGCATATCTCAATACGTCTGGAGGGGGAGTTAGTAATAATTCTCATGCCAGGGCGGACCATAAAAAGTATATACATACTCAGAAAATGGCTTATTCCTAGTCAATGTTAGCAGTTGTTTGTGAAATGAGGTGGAGATAACCTACGGATGATAGAGCGACTGCTCTTCTAGAGCTGCTTCGGGAGTCAATGGGCCTTCGACATGGTGCTCTAGGCCGTTAATTAGTTAAGGTTCTAACACTAGAATTGTATCTTACCTTCAAATCCCGAAGGTCTAGGCTGTTTTATCCGATATCCTTGTTAGTAAAAATTCACTAAAAGAAGGACAGTGAAAAAAAGAAATGAAAAAGAAGGCTGGATGGGAAATCATACATTCTTTGGCTTATTTCTTTTCTTCTTTTTCTTCTTGGGCGCCGCTTGCTTCTCATCAAGTTTAGTTATCTTTACGTCTCCAAGCTTAGCCACATCTTCGTCTTCATGTTCCTCGCCCACACTACTAATCTCGAGTTTCTCAACAGCCTCAGAAAGAGAAGCCTCAGCTGGTTCGGTCATTTTTTTATTCTCACTTTGTTTTTCCCGTGTCTCACTGTCGCCTGTCTTGTCGTTGGTGTTGTGTGGCCCCAGGTTGTATTCAGTCAGACGGGGTGGTTGTTCGTTGCTGGTGTTGACGACCCCACCAAGGCTTTTCTCTAAAGTTTGATGTTTGGTTGGGGGGGAGTGAAAAATTAAGGGAAACGAAGGTCAGAAATTCATCAAACATGCGCCGCTCCGAATCATGTTGAGCGGGGAGGTGGTGGTCGTGACTGGTGGCCTAACGTTTTTCTAGCATGCCCTCACACTATCCATGCGGCTCTGGACTGGCTAGTTGCCCGTTGGCTGATCGTGAGTTCCTTTGATATCCCGCAGTAATTGTGCATTCTGGCTCAACTCATTGCATCGCATATCACAAACAATCGGAGAGGTTTATATCATCGTGGGCTAATCATCGCCGACAGATTATAGCAGTCTTACGATACATGGCAGCACAATAGTGTTAACACAAAACAAGACTCTGAGCAAACCGTCAAGTCTAGTTCCCCATAATTTATTATTACAGTATCATACTACTTGTTTCATATTACTACACATGTCCTTTACCTCTACTGTAATAATTTAGGTTACATTTTAAGACCTCACTCACCCACCATGTTAAATGCAGCTATGCTCATGACCCGAGTCCCCGTCCGGAAGACCAAATGTCTTTCTCAGGTGAATGATGTCAAATACAGGAACTTCCCAATCCGGGACCTCAAGACCAAATAATGACCAGAACTGCTGACACCCCAAGCCCGAATGATCTTACGATAAGCCCCCCACTTCAACGCCTTTTGCGAGACGTAGCCTAGGGGAGGAACCACATTTGAAGTGCCAGGGGTCTTTTCAGCTGTCTTATCTTGCCCTTGGGTAGCGGTAAAGCTTGCCATGGGAATAACTTCGACAAATTTGACCTCCACAACTTCTGCCAACTATAATTTTTAACAAGGGTTCTTTTCAGATGTTTTTTTCTTCTGGCACTGAGGCTAGGGATGTAAAGGCGTTAGGTCTATCTAGAGATTAGAGTTCAAAACTGGCATGACGATGTTATCAAGTCAAGTGAGCTATTTGTTTGGGAGACTTTGGCTTTTGGGCTCAAAGTAAAAAATCACATTGACATCCGGCTCCAAATCCCCTGTTTCTTGGCGCCTAGGGTGTCTCGACACATCCACCGCGAAGTCTCACCGGTATTACCCCGCGATTGTGAGAGACTGTATTAACTCTGTTGTCTCCCTGAATACCGTAGGGCTGTGGCCCCTCCCTCCTGCTGAACGCGAATAAAGTTATAAAACTATTTCCATCTCCACTGTTCTTTAGCCTCGATATCAACAGCGCACGCTACATAAAATCGCGAAATGCCTTTATCATCCAAACTTAAAGAGTCAGACCTCCGCGCGTACGACCTTGCGGCTGCCGGACAGTAAGTTTGATCTAACAACCCTCCGTTGGCCTTTTTCTCTCTCTTTCAACTACTTCCACCCACTCATTACCCATACAAACAAATTCCAAACTTAGGCCTGTGAGCTGACAATGGCCAGCGATGGCGTCCTCTCAGATGAATCTGGAGCACTGGTCATAAAACCCTGCACGGCCCGCGAAGTAGCCTTCTACACCTCCGCCGCCGAACACCCCAGGTTTCAAAAATGGATGCCAACCTTCTTCGGAACTCTCGAGCTCTCCGGTCCCGAGCCGACTGCGGGGCCCGCCACGCATGATCGTAATACCTCCATCGTATTGCAGAACCTTACCTACGGCTTCGACAAAGCTTGTGTCCTGGACATCAAACTGGGAGCCCAGCTCTGGGACGATGAGGCACCACAGGAAAAGCGCGATCGTCTGGACGCCGTTTCGAACGCCACCACTTCCCGCTCGCTCGGTCTGCGCATTGCCGGGATGAAGGTGTGGAAAGGCGAGGCTACTGGCGGGTATAAAGTCTTCGACAAACACTACGGGCGCACTTTTACCGCCGATAATTGCCTAGAGGCTGTCAAGGAGTACTTTTCTGCGGATATTAGCGAGGAGCAGAAGAAGTTGATTGCTGAGAGGTTCCTGAAGAAGGTTACAGAAGTCCGCGAGGTGCTTGAGGGACAAGAGAGCAGGATGTATTCTGCTTCTCTTCTCTTTGCGTATGAGGGTGATGGAAAAGCTCTTGGAACCGCATTGAAAGAGGAGGAGGAGAATGCTAAGAAGCCACCGAAAGATGAGGATGATGATAGCGAAGAAGATGAAAAGGTTAAGAAGGTTGAGGAGCTCAAGTTAATTGACTTTGCTCATGCTAATTGGACTCCGGGCAAGGGACCCGACGAGAATGCTCTACAGGGGGTTAGGAATACTGAGAGGTTGCTTGCGGAGTTGGCTAAATGATTACTAGACCGCGTTAGTGTTTTTAGGTTTTAGACGAATCCACTATTTGATTGCCTAGGTTATGATTTTATGTTTGCTTGACTTTTTCTAACACGCCACGTACTACTAGTATAGTCTAGAGAGAACGTCGGAGTGGTTCATGTGATCAGCCTTGCACTCCACCCGGGTTCGCCCCGAGAGTTGCAAGGGATTTTATGAAGGAGATGGCTCTTATAATCTGCAAGAGCTCACACCTTGTTTTCAATTCGTCTCACTTTCTGCTCTTGTGCTGGTTAAGCTGCTCACTGCATTCGAGTTAGGATGTCACTAGTTACACAATCCATTGCTCAACCCTGAATATCGAATATCTGTATTCATCTACAGCTCTGAGATGGGATTTCTGTCTCAAATCTTTATAACCAATTTCCCGGTAGTGGTGCGGGACTCAAGGTCCTAAGTAGTGGCCCCCTTATTAGCCAAGCTCCACATAAGGTGAATGAGTGGATTACCTTTTGCGCCTGCACGACATCTTCAAGGGGATAAATCTTGTGGATGTTCACTTTAACCTTGCCTTCAATGACCAAATCGAAAACCTCCTTAGCATAAGTTTCGAATTCCTCTCTCTCGGCTGTGCACTATTAACAGCTATCCATTGCCCTAAACTTCGGAGCGGCTACCAACCGATATAGGCAAGCAATTGTGGTCTCACGAGTTTAATGTTCTTGGCCCCTAGCCTTGCAATTGAGAATGGCGGAACAGCCCCACTAGCGTTCCCCAGAGAAACTACTGTTCCCTTCCTCCTCACAGCTTCTAGGTCACCATCAAAAGTATCCTTTCCGACACCATCAAACACAGCAGCAACCCCACCACCAGCATTCTTTGTGATCTTCTTGACCTCGGCAACCCAATCCTGAGTTGAGTAGTTAATCAGAAATTCCGCACCATGCTCTTGAGCTATTGCAAGCTTTGGGTCACTGGAGGCGGTCGCAATAATATGTGCGCCAAGAGCCTTTGCAATCTGAACAAGCCACAACCCGAAGCCACCAGCTGCAGCGTGAATGAGGACATAGTCTCCCCTCTTGATTTCGTAGCTCTCACGGGCGAACGACAGAGCCGTAATACCTTGCATAATACCGGCTGCCGCAACACCTTCCGGGATAGCAGAGGGAACATGCGCAACATGGAGCGGATCAAGAGCAGTATATTCCTGCAGGGCACCAATTCCTATATATACTACCTTGTCGCCAACCTTGAAGTCCTGAACAGACTTTCCCACAGCAGCAATTGTGCCCTCAGCTTCACGTCCAAGAGTAAACGGGAACGACGGCGCAGGATAGAGACCCGTGCGGGCGTACTACTCTACTAATTAGTTTATGGCCTCACCCGTTAAAGTAGAGACAGGAAGGGAGAAGGGACAAACCGTATCGATAAAATTCAATCCTGCAAACGTATTCTTAACCAAAACTTGATTATCCTCAGGGATTGGCACGGGTGCATCTGTGACAATCTTGATAACATCTAATCCGCCATGAGCATTAATTTGCACTGATCGTTGGGTTTTCGGAAGTGAAGACATTTTTTTAGCAATTGGGGTCGAAAGGCTATTGGGAAAGGCGTGCGGGGCAACTGCGATGATCAGAGATGAATACAGGGGGCACTTCAACAGGGCAAGTATCGTAACTTATCAACAATCAATGGCTGTGGTCCAATGGTGAATTTGTAAGCTTTATTTCGCAACTTCAAGCTGACACCCACAAGTACGCGCGGCCGGCTGTGAGCCAACGGCACAGAATGTAGCAGATAAGCAATCGGTATTATTATAGAAAAGGTTCGATTACTTAACTGACCTACAGGGTTCCGGCGAGTCCTGTAGTACTACACTATGTCGTATCTATGTTATCATTTCATTAAATTTAACATTCGCGACAATGGAGAGCATCTAGTCAATAAGTCACATGAAAATTGGTTACCGGAATCGAGCACATGAGTCTTGCTGTGCTCAACTTGGCCCTAAAGTGGAAGAGTAGTTGGATCAGTGCAATGTTGTAGGAATTGAACCTCGCGCTAGGACGTTGGAATTGCCTTTGCTGGTAAGGTCTGCTACTTTTTTTGTTTTTTTGTCTTAGCTTTCAATAGTTTATTCCTGATTAAGTAGGGGACTACCACCGGTCCAGATAGGTGCCCTACAGCATTAAGCTCACCGCACACCCGCCTATCCCGCAGTGCATCTGGAAAGTATCATACCACCCGCATAGACCATGGCAAGGCAGCACTATTACCCTCAACACCGTGACGACCCCGTCCGGGTCACCCAAAGCTCGAGTCAGCAAGGTCATCCCAGGCATAAAGCCACGAAGAGCAGAAATCCACGACTAGAATACCGCAATCCCAAATCAAAATTAACTGGCCGCTATGCTGTATTATAGTCCAACAAGGGGAATCCACCTCCCCAGCCATTCAACAAGCACTAGCTATGGGCAATAGTGCAGCCCTGCTGAAGCTACCGGTATCCCCGACAGACCGGTCCCGCAACCCAACAAAAGAAATCCACCACCAGCCACTGCACACCCACACGCTACCGCTCAGAAGAGGCATACCAACCGCCCATCCGGGAATGGTTCCCCTCTACGTGCACATCCCCAAACTAGGCCAGCTCGGAAGCACCCCTTTGCCTCACACGCGCCCCTCCTCACATGTTGCGGGACGGCATTCCTCAAAATCTCGACCCCGCAGGCACTCACCGTCCCACCCTGCGCACATGATGTCCAGGGACACAGGTACGGCCGAGGCATGTTGAACCCCTCAGAGTCCACAATGATCACCGGGGGTGAACCCCGTAATTTTAAGCTGGGACTGAAGCGGTCAGTTTTCGTAGTGCTTTCGCTCCCCTATCTAAGAGAGGGAATTTCGGACGTCTTGGCGCGAGGTTCAATTACCGGATTCAAGTTCTTATGGCACCAGTATCAATGTTTGAACCTTGCTACGCTCAATGGAATTGTGAGGAATTGAGTCCAATCGATTGCTGGGATACTGCCCATTTAATGAGGTTAAAGGAATACACACTCAGGCCCTGAGCAAGACATAATAATGCCTTCTCAATTCCTATAATTCCCTTGGTAGTATACCCCCGGCATCCATACCTATGGAAGGTAATTTATAATAAAGTATAATAGTACCATTTTAACTTAATATACCGCCGATACACCTACTGTAAGAGGCACATGGCAACTAAGCTGGAGAAAGAAGCTTGTTGCATTCGACATGCTATCACCAGGCTATTTTTGGTTTTTCTACTGCGGTGGAGGGATTGCGAGGCGGGATTCAGTCCACGGCATTGCGTATTTTATTCCTTGCTGAGATTTCTCGTGTCCTGGCTGACCTCTCGGCTTTATGTTAGAAGTAGCGGGGGCACGAGTGGTACAGTACTTTCTAGATGTACAGTACTCGGGGGGGGGGTCATTAAAAATTGGAAAACACAGCCCCTGTCTCCATAGGCATTGGTATGGGACAGGCAGAAATATTTTTCCGATTTTTACTGACGCCCCCGAGCACTGCGGGACTAGCGTAGGCCCCCCGAGATCTCCGGGGTGTTGGAACTAAATATTTACTCCTTTTGTAGCTGGTCTGGGACCCCAACCCAATAACACTCTGCTCCCGGAAAATTGGAGATCTGGTAGGAGGCTTTATCCCGTACCCTTGGTCAAGCCAGGGATATCCGTCGATCCTGCTCTTGCTCCCTTCACCCTCTCTCTTCCTCCCTCCCATTCTACGCCGCTTACTAGGGATGCCTCGTGGCTGCGCCGGGGTGAGGACGCCGTTATGTCGGAATCCCTCGCCATGCCTAGCTTAGTTTACGTAATCGCCCTATCTACAGAGCCTTGAAGTTAAAACTTCCTAGCACCGTAGGTGATACAAGTGCAATTATAAGGAACTTTTTGCCAAGAGAGTCACAAATCTGAATAGTGATTATTTTTGTGGCTGATTCTTGTATTGTAGCAAGGTCAGAATGGTATATCTTACTTTACTAATTAGAGGACAATTTGGCAGTTAGTGACCCTCGTTATTTTCTAGGTTACTGTAGTGCTGCTACTGCACGGAAATTCGGTACGACAAACTGCGAGTAAACAAAGGTGCTTGTATAGTAGAGGTCTTTTGTAGCCACACTGTTTTAAGAAAATTTCTTAAGACTATGCAAGATTGAGCTACCAGGCAGATGCACACACAGAGGTTAGCATCGTTGCTCTGGTTATAAGAGTCTACTAGCAGTTCAAATTATGATATGGATACCTCAGCAAAACTTCCCTACAATATATTTCCCTAGGATATAAGCCCCCAACGTAGTGAGTATTCGCTATTTATTGGCTCGTCTTTTGTGGGTTGTGTGGTTTTAAACCATAGTTTAGAGCATTTTGAAAGCCCGTGCTCGTTGTGCTGGACGGCCTTATGGAAGGGAACGTTGCATGGGTTGTGGAGCAATCAATGCTTAAGCCCAGGAACTTCTGCCAGGGGTAATACGGGAGCTTGTGCATATATGAGTGATCAATTGGAGATGGGCATTGGGCATACACACACTTGGCGCAGAGTATCATCCCACCCCATCTTTTGATCCTAGCTTACAAGTTACCTCCAACATCTAACTTTGAGTCACAAACTATCCCTTAAACTGTTTTCAAGCACTGAAGCTAAGTGCGGGTATAGCTGGTTGGGGAAGCGATCGGTGGTGAATTAACTAAAGAGAGCAAAGTTATGAATAATTGTGACAACCATGATGTAAGTATCATATGATGAATATGAAGAGTGGTACCGGTATCCCCTAATCAATTTCTTTTTTTAAACACTAGCCTATTTGGGTAATCGTGATATAAAAAACTTCGTGCTTCAGAAGTGGTGTAGTGCTCAGCATAGTGCTAAATGAGTAACGTACCCGATGGCGAAGCGGGCCGGAACCGGGAAGCGGGACAACGGGAGACAGTGGTCAAAAATGGCAACAACTCAATCAATTCTTAACCAAATTAGACCAAACAAAAGGATATAAGTTAAGCAAGAGTAGGAGAGCTAGTCTAAGCCTGAAAATAATAAAAATAAAAATTCTCCACCAAAGGAAACCAGAAAAAACAGAGGATTTCTACTTAAAATAGCAGTAGATAAAATAAGACAAATTGAGATATAGGAGTATTGACAACAATGTAAAAAGGGAATGTAGGTAATCTTCTATTGACCAAAGTGATAACTAGAATAATAGTCAGCAGTTGTTGAAGTCTGTAGAGTATAGAAATGGTTGAGAAGTAGGTCAATTTAATGGTTTACTATTGCAAATATTGATAAGACTCTTGCAAGCAGAAGGAGATAATAATGTTGCTCTGAAGGGGAATATAGTGTTAGCCCAATGCTAGAATGCTCAGAAGACTTGTATTAAGATAGATTTGTTGGATTCTAGAAGTAGTAAAGCTGTTTTTATTACATTTTTAAGTAGGTAGTTTTATAATTAATCTTATTACAAATTTTGTAAGAGATGATTTTCTATGCACTCCAAAATGGTTAAGCATAGTTAGATTATGTTGGATTACATGATAAATGAAAGAAACAGTCTTACAGTGGCTGGTTTGACAAAACTGTTATGTAATTCAAAGAATTACGAATATAAGTTCTTAAACTGTATTAGAATGAAATATTAATCCACATATCTTCCTTTTGGAAAAATTTCTAAAAGCAAAGAGTACTTTATTAATATAATAAGAATTGGCATTTATTTGATAAAGTTCAAATTCTTAATACGACTAGATAGTTGATATAATATATATATAGTAATAGAGGTTAAAATGTTTGAAATGAGGCAAGAAATGGAATTGTTTGCATATACCAAGACCTCTAGACTTCTAGAAAGTACTGATATTTGCTACTTTAAGACTATAAAGGTACATACTGCTATTAGCTAGTTTTGTAGAGTAAACTGTACATATCCAAGTTCGAATTAGATGTATTTCTAGTGGTATTTTAGGTAATTGCTCAAGTTAGAAGAGACTAGAACCAATATGACTATTAAATGAATATATTTTCCCCTAGCAGGGTAAACAAATATTGCCTAACTATTTTCAAGTTATTCATAGCACCTAGATAGTTAGTCTTTACAAAATCTTTGATAAAACTAACTGTCAAGATATCTATTAAAAATATAATAAAAGTGGTCCAGCTACTCACAAAGCTCAACAAATCTATTCCAATGCAAGCTGACTAAGTGTACTGACCTTGAGCCAGCACTATATTCCCCTTTGGAGCAACATCATTATCTCCCTCTGCTTGCAAAAGTCTTATCAATATTTGCAATAGTAAACCATTAAATTGACCTACTTCTCAACCATTTCTATACTCTACAGACTTCAACAACTGCTGACTATTATTCTAGTTATCACTTTGGTCAATAGAAGATTACCTACATTCCCTTTTTACATTGTTGTCAATACTCCTATATCTCAATTTGTCTTATTTTATCTACTGCTATTTTAAGTAGAAATCCTCTGTTTTTTCTGGTTTCCTTTGGTGGAGAATTTTTATTTTTATTATTTTCAGGCTTAGACTAGCTCTCCTACTCTTGCTTAACCTATATCCTTTTGTTTGGTCTAATTTGGTTAAGAATTGATTGAGTTGTTGCCATTTTTGACCACTGTCTCCCGTTGTCCCGCTTCCCGGTCCCGGCCCGCTTCGCCATCGGGTACGTTACTGCTCAGCATAGCCATGATGGAAACCAAATTGTCTGCGTAGATTTGCTCCCAACAATGGTACAAGTACGAGTACTTCACCTGATTTTAATTTATCTTGGTGGGTTGTCTATCGTTACCTTTCCTGTCCTTTCTATCCTATTAGTGCCACGCTAAAAGTGAGTGAACGAGAGTACAGGGTAAGGGATGGCTTTACAGGCTAAGGATGATATCTCCTTAGGAGACCCCACGACGCCCATTTCCCACCTCAAGTCTTCCAATGCCTTCTGATTAAACCCAAATCCATCTATGCTAACAGCCGAGGGGCCAGACGACACCCGCCGTTGCATTTGCCTTGAATGCATTCCCAAAAACCGCCTCAACAAGTGATGCCTCTATCACGAGAAATCCACTTGTGATCATTTGATGATTACTAATATAATTCCTGGATTTCTCCTGGTATTTTTGTTTCCCCTGGCTATCCTCCGTCTCCTCTACGCCTCAGGTGATTGAAATTTCTTTCCTCTTTGGGAGGGGCCCAACACCGCGACCACTTTTCTATCAGGAGAAAAAATCACTTTGCACCTAATGCATCCAGATAATCATTCCCGAGACAGAATTTATCAAGAGTCTGATAACTTGATTTCAAACTATTTGCTCCAGCCCCATTGCAATCAGATCAACTTGGATATCTTAGCTATGTGCAGGGATTCAAAGTTAGATGGTTGGGTTTCGATTAGTACGACTGGTATTGACAAAATAGACCACTGCTGGGTGATGTCCATTTTGGCTCAAGATTTAATTATAGCTACTGAGCAGTAGTGGTACAATGATAATAAGGTAACCTGATTTTTCTCAAACAGTGTTTCCGGACCCCGTTGAAAACCCATATCCTCTAATGCTCTCTCGATGCACAAGACACAGCTGATGCAAACTGAAGCTTTTTGCTGACGTCCCTACCCACACCCTACTACCTGGGAGGATTTAGGGCAGTGTAGGGCACTTCCTATGCTCTCATTTTGCCTCCGGGCACATCGCTCTTCCCCTCTCGGGGTCTACCCTCTTGAGGCCCCGTACGTCCTCCTCCCAACACCCCGCGATGCCAGTTGCTATTCTTAGGCAGCTACAGCCCAATACTATCCTTATAACTCATACTTGTAATAACTCAGATACTGTAACTGCCGGTATAAGTTAGATATATGACTTATCGATATTTCCCTAGTGTGGGGCAGTGTTCTTGTATGGCGGTATGGGAGTATATATGTAGGGGCAGAACCTCCCTTTATTTAAGAGAAATTAGCCCAAGCTTGGAATATGGTTTTCAAATTTCAACTGGATCTGTTCAACTCTTGCTGAGGGCTCCGTCGTACAAGCAGGTGTCTGAATACAAATGTTCTCGGAATCTCCATACGTAGGGCGTTACCGAGGGCTCCTTAACCGGCGGCGGCGGCACCTTCGGGCGTTGTAGGGAATGGGAAGTACCGTTTTCTAAATGCGGGGACTTCAAGGAGTGCCAGCGTGATGAGATCTTAAACATGTCGGAAACAATGGTTAGGATTGCCACGTTTATCAACTGCACCAGAACCTGATATGCACGCGCGCGGGTTCGCAAAAAAAAGAGAAAAACATGGTCTCGGGCAGAAAGACTCCCCAGCCTCTACGTTTGCAGCATGCACAAGACCTTGGGTTTGGTTATCAACTTGTTCATGGTAAGCAATCTCTATACAGCACCCACAGGTTTACCATAGTCCCTTTTATTTCCTTCCCTGGTCACGGGGCCGCAACATGGATGATGATCGGGGTGCGGGACGAGGGAAGAAGTCCCACTTCGATGCTTCCTTGGCTTGTAAACCCCTACTAGGATATGCGGTGATCCACCAGAAATTAAGGGCGGCATCATGATATGGAAGATTAGTCGAGTGGCATTGGGGTGTAAACATATAATACAATGTCATGGGCTGCGGAGGACAGAATATCTCAACGAAGGACTCTCCCATGCAGTCTGTCATTACTCGTCATTGTCCGTCATATTATCCACGCAGTCAGTGATGATCATCCCTCGGAGCGGACCGACTCCGAGTACTACGCTACTGGTGCACAAGGTCTTGGGCGGGTAGCCAATGATTGTGTCGTTTTCTCGATAACTCAACTCAAGTCGCAGGTTAGTACCACGAACTACCAGCAAGTTATGTGTGGTTGATAACTTCATCTACTCAGTGACCACTGGACTTGATCATCACGGAGGTGGGAACGTTGTTACAATTGCCATTGTTTTTCTTTTTTTCATTTCTAGATTTTTCGGCGTTAGCTGTCTTGACATCCCTGTCAGACTTTCCCCTATCAAACTCCTTATGATTCTAGGATTCAAACAGAAAGATCTAACCGTTTCCCCCTAACCCCACAATTCCGGCATTTACCTCGGCACTAGTGCGTACTTGCACAATGGATACTTACGACAATTCCGTGCCACCCCACTGATCCGAGATATCGTACCAGGAACCTCATATCGCGCGAGATTCCATGTTGGAGTGTAACTACCGGTAGGTGCGGTCGAAGGGTCCCCAATATCTGCAGCGGATGGGGAGTTCATGCAGTGTACCCGACTGCTCTTGAGACAAATTTTTATCCGCAGGGCTATGGCTGGCGGGCTGCGCTAGGTTTTGGATATCTTATCCATCTCGAGCTAGGAGTGGCAGTGGGGGCGAAAGGCTGGGAATCTAACCTACAGGTTCTGGTAAGTATAATGAGAGTCCAACGAATAAACATCTGGGCGATCTCGCACTATTTGTGTCTAGAGACCCAGGTTAACAAAGGGCCCCAACGAGCCCCTGGATAGTCTCCCAGAGAGAAAACTGATTTCAATCCAAAGAGCCAAGGGAATGCCTTATCCCATGCATGATATGTTCGACATTCGCTGTCATTGCCAAGCTACGACCTCCGTCTCGAACTACCTTAGATTCCGAATAGTCACTAGGATGTTTAGATCTCTGGGCTCTCGTAAAATCTGGCTCTATCAATTCATTCCCGTCAATCCAGACTGTGCAGACATACTCTGCCTGTACGACGAAAATAAAAATCTCCCAACCAATACAATGCATCACCTGAACGCCGGTGGGACAGTTCCCATCCCCCATCCCTCCACAGTAGTATTCTCGTAGGCTTTTAGCTAGGTAAGAATATAGAATAGCCACTAAGGACGCCTCAGACTAGTATAAAGGGCCTCTGTTCCTCTCCTCCAGATCCCCCCCTCATTAACAACAGCCTCAAAGATAACCTACAGTCTTCCTTCACCTTGAACCCCCCATTTGCGAACCCACCATCCATAATGAGCCCACCGCATACTAACGACCAGTATTCCTCGGGCTCCGCCCACCCCCCAAACTGGATTCCGGTTGTGGAGAAGCCCCTACACACCCCGAAACGACTGAGAATCGTTACCGTAGGTGCTGGATATGCCGGATTAATGCTTACGTACAAGATTCGAGATCAGTTCAAGTATAGAGACTTTATGGACCACGTTATCTATGAGAAAAACGTAAGCTCCCCTGAAGTCACCAGTCACAGTTGTCTAATTATTCTCTTTGCAGCACGATATTGGGGGAACGTGGCTTGAGAACAGGTATCCAGGTACATCTCCAAGATTAATACCCTGCCACCCTTCCAGTGGAACACTTTCTAAGCCTTTTTCGGCTAGGGGTTGCCTGCGACGTCCCTGCGCATATATACACCTTCTCATGGGAGCCCAATCCGGATTGGAGCCAGTTTTACGTCGGCGGAGAAGAGATTTTCCAGTACATGAAGCGCACTACGGCGAAATACGACCTTGCAAGAGATGTTGTTTTCAATTCCAAGGTTGTAGAAGCCATCTGGAACCAGGGGCGAGGTAAATGGGAGCTCAAGATTGAGCAAGAGGGGCGGTTCATCTGGGACGAATGTGATATTTTCATAAACGCCTCAGGGATCTTAAAGTGGGCAACCTCCTTCCGCCTCTAGAGCAATTTCTAATCCAATAAAAGCAAGTGGAAGTGGCCAGCTATTGAAGGGATAAATTCTTTCAAGGGGCACTTGGTGCATAGTGCGAAATGGTGAGCCCAGGCGTTGATTGTTGCAATTCAGGTGCTACATAGATTTGCTAACACTTTCTAGGGAGGACAACTATGACTTTGCTGGAAAGAGAGTTGGTATCATTGGAAACGGCTCTTCCGCAATCCAGATCGTGCCCAAGCTTCAGAAAGTCGCTGGACACCTAGTAAACTTCATGCGTACCCCAACCTGGATTAGTGCGACATTCTCTACCGAGTTTCTTCCCGATGGAAAGAGCTTCTACTGTAAGACTCGTTTAACTGCTTTTCATCAGAACTCCCCGCTAACTTTTCGACAACCAGATACAGAGGAGCAAAAAGCCGAATTTCGAAACAACCCCAAGTTGTTAGCTGAGTATCGCAAGAAAATTGAGAATAGCTTCAACAAATTCTTCTATGCCCTCCTCAACGACTCCCCTGCTCAAGCTGCTATGAAGGAGCAGTATACACGAATTATGTCCGAGCGCCTCGGTAACGACCCCGAGCTTATCAAAAAATTCATACCGAGCTGGCGCGTTGGCTGCCGTCGCCTATCTCCCGGCGAAGGGTACTTAGAAGCCCTGCAGGGCCCCAATGCGGAATACACCTGGGATACCATCGAGCGCATTACCGAGAAGGGCATAGTGACATCCGCTGCGAAATTGAACTCGATGCAATTGTATGTGCCACTGGTTTTGACGTATCTTTCATGCCTCAATGGAAAATGCGAGGGGTCAACAGTTCTACATTGGACAAATGGCGGGACGATCCTAAAGGATACTTATCAATATTCGCCCCCAACATGCCCAATTACTTCATCGTTAATGGACCCAATTCCCCCGTCGGGCAAGGCTCACTGCTCGCCGTCATGGAATGGACAACAGAGTACATTATCCGCTGGGCCAAGAAAATGGCCTCCGAGGATATTAAGTAATTGACCCCCATCCCCCATCCCATCCCCCATTTATTCTCTCAAAAAATGGACCATTCTAACAGCTTTCAGAGCCGTAATAGTAAAACCTGATGTAGTCCGAGAATGGAACGTTTACGCCCAGGAATACCTCAAGCGCACCGTCTGGTCCAGCGGTTGCCGTTCCTGGTATAAGAATGGCAAAATCGACGGCAAAATCACGGCAACATACCCCGGTAGCGTCCTCCACTACAAAGAAGTCTTAGAAACTATCCGCGGTGAAGACTTTGACATCCAATACTCCGAGCCCAGGAACAGATTTAGTTTCCTGGGGAATGGTTTGGCAGCCCTTGAAATGAATAAGGATGCGGATTTGGCATTTTACATGTATAAGTGAGGTCCCCCCGATCCAGCTTTTGTAGGTTTAGCTTCTAGATAGTTATCCTGCCTTTTCTTTTGTTTGGTAGTTAGGTGTTTTTGCCAGCCTGGCTTTAGGGATTCAACTCAAGTCAGCTATATACATAATATGTTTTTTACCATTCTCCAGAATACTGCCGAGTGAGGATTCGTGATCTTCGGTAATCTTGCCATTTTTAGTTAGGAAAGCGTAAGCCCTTCCAACCCATAATATAGCAAAACTAGCAGACCAAGTTCCTAAACCTTGGGGAGGTATAGTACCCTTTCTGCTCGCCTGCTAGCTCGCTAGCAACTATGCCAGGACTAATCCTCCAAACGAACCGAAGAACCTGTGTATTGGCCAACAGTAAGGACAGTGCACCGAGTGATACCAAAAGTCTAACCTCAGGGGAATACTGATAAAGATCCCAGTAGATTTGGGAACGCGATGCATGTGTTTTTCCTTTTTTCTTTTTTTTACTCAAACACGGATACTGCATATACCAACCGACCGAAAGGTAGCCTACTGTAAGTTAAGAGCGCAAGAATAACGCCCATGCCTAATGATCCTTTAGTAAACAAGTGCTAGTACTCTGACCGCCGAAAAGTTAGGACCCTGGTTCTTAACCTTACCAACCAAGCTTTGAAAACCCGAGGAGATTCGGAAGGTAATTATCGTAGGACGCGACTTAATTGATCTTAGTTGCGACATGGCGCTGACGAATCTCTACCAACCAAGCTGTAGGTGCGCATACTTAATAGATCCTAAGCTGAAGGCTTTAGAGTAAGTTAAACGACAAAAGGGTGGTTTCTCCAGGGCTCGGCTGATCTTTTTGTTTGTTTCCTCACCTCCCCACCCCATCAGTTCCTGCTGTAGCCAACGCCTCAGCAGGGGAGTGGACTCCCGAACTTGATCTTCAATTTGGCTCACTGCCTTAGCTGTTGGACTATGAGGACCAGAAGATGCTGAGCTTCTGGGGGTGGAGGGGCTCACGTGTTGGGGGGGATTCTGGGGCTTGTGATCGTTCCTAGACAAACATTAGTGCCGCAGCATAGGGGACGTTTGCTCTCTCTGGTCGTGTTTGTGCGCTCAATCGTACGCGTTGCCACCCCCACTCCCTGTGCATTCTATGCGACGTGATTACTATCTAAATAGCAGATTGTATTTCACACATAGAGCCTCCAAATCTCCAAGCACAGAAGTGGATGTTTAGGTGGTCTTCAAGGAGATTCTCAATTGTAATTAGCCAACTTGGCAGGTATGCCACGGGTGGTTCCCTGCGATAGAGCAAGGGAAGCGCTCAGGCGTGTCGTTCTTAAAACCTGCTCATCTTTACTTCAGTAAAGGCCACTTCGAGGCTTCCTATGGTGTCCAGAGATCTCAATGGAACCTTCTAGGCTTCTGCCGAGTGCTAGCCAGTGATACACCACATCCAATGGAGCCATTCATTGCTGGTAGGTCACCTTTGTGTCACACGACTCTGCCCAATGCCAAGGAGAGGGTAACAACCGAGCTCTAATCCAAAGTAGGCTTAGCTCTGTCTATGAAAGCCACAGCTCTCAGGCAGAACCTTTGACACCAACCGCCAATTCAATTCCCCCTCGCACACACATCTTCGCAAAAACAAACCGTTCAATCTAAAAACCGCCATGTCGTTCATCGACCTCCCAAACGAAATAATTCTGCAAATCGCAGAAGAGCAGGAACCTCCGGATATAAGCGCACTCCTGAGAACCAACCGCCGTCTCGCGTTCTGCTTAATCCCCAGCCTTTGGGCCAGCATATTTCGATCTTCCCCCCAGCTTTACGCTGTGGAAGCACTACTCTCTGCAGCAGAGAACGAAAACAAAGATGTAGTTAGACGACTGCTTGACAGGGGCATACTTCAGTACTCTCAGACACCACTTTGGAAGATTATGCGGAAAGTGATAACTGAACGGGACACAAAGACCCTACGCACGCTCATAGAATGCGGCATGTCGATAGACGCGATAGACCCCGACGATTGGACGCTCTTGGGGCTGGCGGCAGAACAGGGCTGTTTGGAGACGGTGTTGCTGTTAGTGGCTCAGGGCTTCGACATCAATGCGCCTGGGAATTTCCGGGGCGAGTCACCGCTTGGCCTCGCGGCCAAAAACCAACACGATGAGGTGGTGCAGGGTCTCCTAAGCCTCCCCGGCATAGACGTCAATCCAAAGACCGAATTGGCCTCCAATACACCGCTACACAGCGCAGCGAAGGAGGGGGACGAAATCATAGTAAAAATTCTACTAGCAGATGAGAGGATAGATGTTAATCCCATGAACTCCCACTGTTGGACGCCTCTTCACATAGCGGCTGAGGAAGGCCATGAGGGGGTGGTAGACCTGCTGCTTGCACACAGGGACATCAAGACTGATCCCCCGGGAGATGTTGGCATGACACCAATACATATCGCTGCTTGTGGTGGGTACAGCTCGATTGTCCGTCGATTGTTGAATGACCAGTCAGTCAACAGTCTAGACAACTACCATCGAACACCGTTATATTTGGCGTCGAGGGAAGGACGCGAATCGGTTGCACAGCTACTGTTACAACACAATGGCGTCAAGGTTAACTTAGCGGAACGAGCAGGCAAGGGGCCGATGCACATTGCAGCATGCGAAGGGCGTGAGGGGATCGTGCAGATCTTGCTAGAGGACGAAAGGGTTGAGGTCGATATCAAGGATGATTACGGGCGAACGCCATTATGGTGGGCAGCGATGGAGCGCCACGAGGGGATTGTCCGGCTTCTACTTAGCGACGATAGGGTCGATGTCAATCGGCGGAACAACCACGGCCAGACAATCCTGCATATTATGGCAGGACACTGGGGGAAGGAGGCGATAGTGCAGCTATTGCTAAGTCATGAAAAGACGATTCCGGATCTACGCGATAATGACGGGAGGACCCCGCTGTATTGGGCTGTCATGAAAGAGCATGATGCTGTTGTACGACTTCTACCTGGGGATCCAAATAACCCGTCCTTGTCACAGACGTATTATCCGTTGACAAAATTAACTACCCACCAACAATCAATAGCAACGCAACCCTCCTCTTCACCCTGCACCTTCAACGCCACCTAGGGAAATTTCTTTAGACCAAATATCAATCTCTAATATATATTCTACTATGCATTTACTTTTTTTTTTTTTCATAGTTTTCATGATAGTGGAGTTGGCAGGAGGGCGCTGTTGTTACGGCCGAAGTTTTTCCTGTTCCTTGGTGGGCGGTTAATTTTGTCAATGTACCATAGTACCGAGAGAGCGACGGGCAACAAACCTGCCACCCTAAACAGAGCGTGGGAATATGTGTTAGGGTGAGAGGAGGTTGCTTGCTAAAGTGATTGCGTACCCGGCCCATTCGCGCGCATTCAAGTTTGCTATGTTAGACTGGATCTCCTACCTACCGATGGAATTTCTCTATCCCGAGTCACTTTTATAGTAGCTATTCGCGGTGCCGTAGTCCAAAACAATCGCTTTAGGAGCCAGCGAAATGAAGCCAACAGCTTGAGATACAGTACCTTGGTTCTAACTCACGGGAAAAGCATCTATTCACTTTCCCTCGCAAAATCAGTCCCCAAGGCCAAACATAAAGCCCAATCAGGAAAATTCCCACCGCAAAAATACCGGTACTGGTACTTGTACCACCCACCAAAGTGATAATTCATGACCAACCTCACCTTCCAAACCATTTATCCGATTCCCAAAAACCGTTAGTCACCCGCTTTAAGCCGCATGTGTCATACATGTCATAAATTCCAGCCTATCCACCACCACTCCTCGCACCCTGACTTGGCGCCATCTTCAAATTCATCATACGCCAGCTCCACCAAACTCTACCAAACCTCCCATCCCAAATCCCATAACTCCAAAGCAAAGCGAATCCAAACAAACTCACCATGATCGAAGTAATCTGGTACCTCCCCTCCCACACCTCCTCCTACCCCACATCTAGCAACTGACACACATACCTAGC